>CAUYLG010070030.1:0-29755 GCA_963573385.1 Cacajao melanocephalus
ATTGGCATAATAGAGGTTTTTAATACCCATTTTTAGACTGCATTCTAGCCTGGGCAGTAGAACAAGAATCCTGTTCTCTCTCCCTCTTTTTCTTCCTCTTTCTTTCTCTCATACATTCTTTTTCTTTCTTTCTTTCACTCCCACTTTCTTTCTTCTTTTTCTTTCTTTCAAAAAATTAAAAAAAAAAAAAAAGCATGGTAAGGGGATAGAGGGGGATGAGGTGAGGAGGCTATTTCAGATAGGGTGATCATAGGTCATTCCTGTAAGTCACCACTTATCTAGTAAGAGTAGAAAATACAATGATAGGAGGCTTGTTGAGTCGAAAGTCATTTAAAGATCACATAGTCCAATTTCTGTACTGTTTGGTGACTTTGTATTTGCTAGATTATTAGTAAAATTTGTAGCGTTCAGCTGGGCATTGTGGTTCATGCCTGTAATCCCGTCATTTTGAGAGACTGAGGCAGGATGATTGCTGGAGCCCAGGAGTTTAAGACCAGCCTGGGCAACGTAGCAAGACCTCTGTCTCTATGAAAAGCAAAAAATAAAAATAAAAAATATAGCCAAATGTGGTGTTGCAAGCCTATAGTCCCAGTTACTAGGGATGCTTAGGTGGGAGGATTGCTTGAGCCCAAGGAGTTGAGGCTGCAGTAAGCCATGATTGCACCACTGTACCCCAGCCTGGGCAACAAAGCAAGACCCTGCCTCAAAAAAAAGAATTGCAGATTTCAACGACTTTACTGCCCAGGTATTTTCAGAGGTTTCACTGTGTGGTTGCAGGTTGATATGCAAAAGTTTATATACACACATTTTGAGCATAGGTTTGAAATAAACCTTGGAATGACTAAAGCCAAAAAATCTGAAAATACATATGAACTCATCTCATTTTTCAAAATAAAAGTTGTTAATGATGGGAGTTTTATAATTTAGGTTATCTAAATTATGAAGCAGAGAAACTATTCTGATGTGTATATTCATGCATGTATGTATTTTTTCTGTTGTGGTGTTTAGTACAGGATATAGGTGAGAAAATTCAGTGAAGATGATGAAAGGAAGTGACATATGGCTAAGGCACCTGAAAACTTCAGAAAATGTGATGCTAATTTGGAGTTCAGTAAAGTTTACTTTAAATTTATCTTTAAATCTGTTGCCTGGCTTTGTATTCTACTACATAGAGATAGCGGTAGATAACAGAATGAAGGCAAGTACAGTATGTATAATCAAAGGAACCAGGTATCTGAGAAAGAGCTGTGAAATTATAACTAACTTAAAACTTTATTTACTTGTCAAAAGGTGCTACATTTGATTGCAAGGACTGGTAGTCTCTGTTTTTCTAATTTCTGGATGTGCATATTTCTAGTAAATTCAGTGTTATTAAAATATTATGTTCTCTATCTTATAGAAATTTTTGAAAATCAAAAGTTTGAGTAGGTTAAATGCCACAGAGTAACAATTATTTCATACAGTTTGTTGATAAGTTCTAAAGAAGGGAAATGGAGATTTCATTAGGGGAAAGGAGCTTTATGTGGACATTCTCCATTGGGGAGTTGTCATACTTCTGGGTCACGATGCAAATGGAATGGGGATGAGGAAAGGGAGTATTTGCCTGGTCTTTCCTACAGATCACTACAAATAGGTAAATTATAAAAAAAAATTAAAATAATTAAATCCAACTGAATTTTACCCACCCATCCCTTCTTCTACCTCAGAGAAACAAACTATTTTAATGCTCTTTGGTAGAAAGTGCATTCCCGTATTTTCCCCACATTTTTATGTTAAATTTCACATTATGTGGGAAAACATATACTCACAGTTCTAATGCATGCTTATACAGTAGACTTTAAAGAAAATAAAACCAAACAATTAATAAAGAATTTTCTGTTTGATTTATACTCAACTTTCATACACTTTGCATAGCTAGAGGTTCATATTACTTGCAAAGTGCCTTGTCTCCACATCTAGATTTACTAGTTGTTTTTATAGAGATAATGACTCTTAGATTAAATGTTTCTTAAATGTGGAAATATAATATTATAAAGAGCTCTTTGGTGAGACAATGCTTAAAGAAAGAAAATAATAAAAGAATTAGCCAAAGAACAATCATTTAGAACCCATATACTCTATCACATGATTACTCATAAACTATGCTTATTTTGTCTTTGGTAATAAGTAGGATATTCTTGCCAGTCATTTTCTCTATGGCTTGGACATATTTTGTCATCTTAAGCAAATAATTATACTCTAACTCATATCTAGTTTCTTTAATTTTAGCATTTACTCTGAACTGTGAATATTTAGAATCTGTATTCCTAAAAAAATTTTTACTTCTTTTCAAATGTATATGGAAGTGACAGTAAAGCAGAAGGGGTCATTTGAATCAGTGAACTTTCTTGAATTTATACTAAAATTTAAGAACTGCATACTCAATATTTAGTATATATTAAAGTTAATACTGGGTTATTCAGAATTAGAGCTCTTATAATAATGAAATCACAACATAACTCCCAAAACACTTGGTTTTGCAATTCTTTTCTCTGTGTGCCCCTCCTCAATCTTTCAAAAAATATTATGAGAACAAGAGAAAGGCACATGGTGGAGATTACTAGAGTGAAATATGTATGTGTGTATATGGAATTGGTGGCAGTGAAGAACATGAGACAGTTTTGTTTCAGGTTATCTGCATAAAAGATAACAACAAAAGCATTCTAGAGAGCATTTTAATTATTAGGTTGCAATGGACCTCCAAACAGTGGCATCATTACAGATTTATAGAAACTATGTAAAAGTGTGAATGCTTAAAGTTAATTACCTCATCACCATAAATACTGCCCTAAAATAAGATAGCATCTAATAAGATGGGTATATCTTTTTATAGTAATGCCCAAGGCTAATAATAAAAAATAGTACCAGCATTAGTGCTAAGTTTAACCTTATCCAAAATATTGTTTTTGAGAATCTTGAGAGAAGAGCAAGATGGCAGAGTAGAAAGCTCCCCCAATCGTCCCTTACAGAAAGACACCAAGTAAACAACTATCCACACAGAAACGAACAAACAAACAAACAAAAAACAAACCTTTGGCTGGGCATGGTGGCTCACACCTGTAATCCCAGCACTTTGGGAGGCCAAGGTGGGTGGATCGCTTGAGGTCAGGAGTTCGAGACTAACCTGGCCAATATGGTAAAACTTCGTCTCTACTAAAAGTACAAAAATTAGCCAGTGTGGTGGCACATGCCTGTAATCCCAGATACTCAGGAGACTGTGGCAAGAGAATTGCTTGAATCAGGAAGTGAAGATTGCAGTAATCTGAGATCGGGTCACTGCACTCCAGCCTGGGTGACAGAGCAAGACATTGTCTCAAAAACAAAAACAAACAAACAAAAAAAACAAACTTTCTTGAGAACCAAAAATCAGGTGAGTACTCATAGAACCTGGTTTCAACTTCATATCACTGGAAGAGGCACTGAAAATATAGAAAAAACAGTAAGGAATCGTTCACACCACTGCTCCCCTATTCCCAGCAGCAGAGTCATGGCACAGAGAGCATTTCTGGGTGTTCAGGGAGGGAGAACACAGCAACTGTGAGGCATTGAACTCAGTGCTGCCCTATTAGATCAGAAAGGAAATGCAGATCAAACTCGGCTGATGCCTACCCACATAGGAAGCATTAAAGCCAGCCCTAGCCAGAAGGGAATCACCTATCCCAGCAACTAGAACTGGAGTTCCTGCAAACCTCACCACAGTGTGTGAGCTACAGCACTCTGAGTCGCCAAGTAAACTTGAAAGGCATTCTAGGCCATAAGGACTGCAAATACTAGGTGAGTCCTAGAACTGACTAGGCCCAGAGATGGTGTACTGGAGGGGCAGGGGCATACTAAAACACAAGCCGGAGCAGCCAAGGTAGTGCTGGCATCATCCCTCCCCTAACCCCCGGTTCCACAGCTACAGGCTTCAAAAGAGACTACTTCCTTCCACATGAAAAGAGAAGAGGGAAGAGTAGGAGGACTTTGTCTTGCATCTGGGATACCAGCTGAGCCACAACAGAATAGGGCACTGGTAAGAGTCGTGAGACCCTCATTCCAGGCCTTAGCTCCCAGACAACATTTCTAGACAGACTCTGAGCCAGAAAGGAACCCATTCCCTGAAGGAAAAGACTAAGTCCTGACAGCATTCACCACCTGCTAACTGAAGAGCCCTTGCGCCCTTAATAAGCCTCTGAGACTTGCTGGCTTCAAGTGAGACTTAGCACATTACCAGCTGTGGTGGCTATGAAGCAAAACTCCTTCTTCTGGAGAAAAGCAGAGGGAAATATAAAGGGTACTTTGCCTTGCATTCAGGGCACCAGCACCACCACAGAGGGGTAGAGCACCAAGTGGGGTCTTGGGGTCCCCGATTCCAGGACTTAATTCTTGGACCGCATTTCTGGACCTGTCCTAAGCCAGAGGGAAGAATACTGTCCTGAAGTGTGAGTCCCAGGCAAGGCAGCATTCACCAGAAGTTGACTCAAAAGACCTTGGGCCTTAAGAGAACATCAGTAATAGTCTTACAGCATTCCTTATGACCTGGAGTTTTTGTGGCTTAAGGGGTGAGGCTCCTCTGCCTTTGGAAAGGGGAGGGAAGGGAAGGGAAGCATAAGAAGGACTGTGTCTTGTGATTTGAGTGCCAGCTCAGCCACAATACAATAGAACACCAGGTAGACGTCTAAGGGTTTTTACTCTAGTCCCAGTCTCCCGGATGGCACTTCTGGATCTAATCAGGTCCTGGGAGACCATACTGCCCTAGGGGTAGGACACAAGCCTGGCTCACATTGCCACCTGCTGACTGTAGAGCCTTGAGTGAATATAGGCAGTAGCCAGGGAGTCGTTACGACAGGCTGTGGGTGAGACTCAGTGCTATGCTGGCTTTAGGTCTGACCCAGTGCAGTCATAGTTGTGGTGGTCACATGAGTAGTTGTATCTTTTCACCATCAGCTTTACATGGCTCAGAGCACAGAGAGAGACTATATGTTTGGGAGAAAGTACAGAAACAGAACAAGAGACTCTTCCTGGTAAACCAGGGAATTCTCTGGATCTGGTTCAAGACCATCAAGTCAGTACTTCTATGAATCTGCAAGAACCACAGCATTACTGGACTTGGGGTGTCCCCTAAAGCAAATACAGCTGAGATCGTAAAACTCAAGTCTTTTAAAGTATCTGGAAAGAATTTCAAAGAAGGATGGATAAAAACAAGCCCAGAGAGTGAATACTATAATAAATACCTAATTTCCCAATGCCCAGACACTGAAGACCATCTACTAGCATCAACGGCATTCAGGAAAACATGACCTCATCAAATGAACTAAATAAGGCACCAGGGTTCAATCCTGGAGAAACAGAGATATGTGACCTTTCAGACAGAGAATTCAAAATAATTGTGTTGGGAAAACTCAAAGAAATTCAAGATGACACATGGAAGAAATTCCGACTTTTATCAGATAAATTTAACAAAGAGATAGAAATAATTAAAAAGAATCAAACAGCAATTCTGGAGCTTAAAAGTACAGTGGCATACTGAAGAATATATCAGTCCTTTAATAGCAGAATTGGTGAAGCAGAAGAAAGAATTAATGAGCTTGAAGACAGACTACTTGAAAATACACAGTCAGAGGAGACAAAAAAGGAACAAAAAACAATGAAGCACACCTAGAGGATCTATAAAATAGCCTCAAAGGGGCAAATCTAAAAGGCATTGTGTTTAAAGAGGAGGTAGAGAAAGAGATAGAAGTAGAAACTTTATTAAAAGTGACAATAACAGAGAATTTCCCAAACCTAGGGAAAAATATCAATATCCAAGTATAAGGTTATAGAATAAGTCAATTTAACCTCCAAAGACTACCTCAATGCATTTAATAATCAAAATCACAAAGATCAAGGATAAAAACCAGATCTTAAAAGGGGCAAGAGAAAAAAAAATAGCATACAATGGAGCTCCAATATATCTGACAGCCAACTTCTCAGTGGAAACCTCACAGGAGAGGAGAGAGTGGCATGGTATATTTAATGTGCTGAAGGAAAATAACTTTTACCCTAGAATAGTATATTCAGCAAAGTATATTCATCAAACATGAAGGAGAAATGAAGACATTTCCAGACAAAAAAAAAAAAAAAAAAAAAACCAGCTGAGAGATTTTATCAATGCCAGGCCTGTTCTACAATAAATACTAAAGAGAATATTTCAATCAGTAATAAAATGACATTAAAGAACAATAAATAATCAGCCGAAGGTACAAAACTCACTAGTAATAGTAAGTACACAGAAAAAACACAGAATATTATAACACCCTAACATTAGGTTCAGAGCAATGGTTCTAAATCAAGGGTTATTCAGAGGCCATTTGGCAATGTCTGGAGATATTTTTGGTTGTTACAACTCGGAGACAATTACTATCGACATCTAACGGGTAGACGCCAGAGATGCTGCTGCACATTCTGCAATGCACAGGACAGCCCCCTACAACAAAGAACTACCCAACCCCAAGTGTCAATAGTGGAGAATGCTGGTTTAGTGAGTCTTGACAAATTTGTATCTTCAACCTCTGTTTTCCCATAATTTAATGTATCCTGACTAGAAAGGTACTTTCCAGATGCTTAAGTACCATGAAAACAATCTGTAGTTCAGTGTCTCAATGTTCTCCTGGGTTACTTAACCAGCGTTCACCAAGTCAGAAATAGTAGGTCCTTAAAGTTTTGTTCATAGTAAATTGGATATGGTTCTATTATTGAATGCCCCAATCAAGATACATGCAAATGAATACATTACATTTACAGAAAACTCCTGGAGATATTTAAAGAACCACAGACCTACAATTATTTATTATGACCCCTTCAGTAAACATATTTAAGGATACTGAACCATTTAAGCAAATGTTTCACTAAACTAAGTAGGAAAGTTGTTTTCCCCATCATTCTTTGTTATTTTCCTCTTTCTTCCTTGAACCTCTCCTGTCTTTTCCTATTCGTCTTAAAACAGACTTTCACCATTTTTTCTTCTCTCACTCTTCCAGAAGGGGTCAGGATCTTCTGTCCTGAAATTCTGTTTTTGTTAAGAACCTGATCCCAATCTTGAAAATAAGGACCTGAGTAGGAGGAAATCAATGGGTACACATGTACATAAATATGGAAACAACAGACATTGGGAATTCCAAAAGTGGGGAGGTAGGGAAGGAGCAGGGCTAGGGTTGAAAAACGACCTATTGGGTACTATGTTTACTATTTGGGAGATGGATTAAACAGAAGCCCAAACAATGAGAAATGATAAGGGGAATATTGCCACTGACCCCACAGAAATACAAAAAACCATCAGAGAATACTGTAAACACCTCTATGCACATAAACTAGAAAATCTTAAAAAAATGGATAAATTCCTGGACACATACACCCTCTCAAAATTGACAATAAAGAAATTAAATCCCTAAATAGACCAATAACAAGTTCTGAAATTGAGGCAGTAATACATAGCTTATCCCTCCAAAAGAAAAAAAAAAAAAAAAAAGCTCAGGGCAAGACAGATTTACCCCTGTATTACACAAGAGGTACAAAGAAGAGCTGGTATCATTTATACTGAAAGTATTCCAAACAATTGAAAAGGAGGGATGCCTCCCTAACTCATTTTATGAGGCCAGCTTCATCTTGATACCAAAACCTGGCAGAGATACAACAACAAAAAGGAAAACGTTAGGCCAATATCCCTAATGAACATCGGTGCAAAAATTCTCAATAAAATACTGGCAAACCGAATCCAGCAGCACATCAAAAAGCATATCCACTACAATCAAGTTGACTTCATTCCCAATATATCAGGTTGATTCAACATACACAAATCAATAAATGTGACTCATCACATGAACAGAACTAACGACAAAAACCACACGATTATCTCAACAGATGCAGAAAAGGCCTCCAATAAAATCCAACATCCCTTTATGTTAAAAACTCTTAGTAACCTATGTATTGAAGGAACATGCCTCAACATATTACAAGCCATATATGACAAATCCACCGCCAAAATCATTCTGAATGGGGCAAAAGCCAGAAGTATTCCCCTTGAAAACTGGCATAAGACAAGGATGCCCTCTCTCACTACTCCTATTCAACATAGCAGTGGAATATCTGCCTAGGGCAATCAGTCAAGAGAAAGAAATAAAGAAAGTGTGTTCAAATAGAAAGAGAAGAAGTCAAATTATCTTTGTTTGCAGATGACATGATCCTATATCTAGAAAACTCCATCATCTCAGCCCAAAAGCTTCTTAAGCTGATAACCAATTTCAGTAAAATCTCAGGATACAAAATCAATGTGTAAAAATTGCTAGAATTTCTATACACTAACAGGCAAGCGAAGAGCCAAATTGTAAATGAACTCCAATTCACAATTGCTACAAAGAGAATAAAATACCTAGGAATACAGCTAACAAGGGAAGTGAAGGACCTCTTCAAGGAGAACTATAAACAACTGGTCAAAGAAATCAGAGAGGACACAAACAAATGGAAAAATATTCCAGGCTCATAGATAGGAAGAATTAATGTTGTGAAAATGGATATACTGCCCAAAGAAATATATACAATATAGAGATTTTATGCTATTCCCTTTAAACTACCATTGACATTCTTCACAGAAGTAGAAGAAACTATTTTAAAATTCATATGGGGCCAAAAAAGAACCAGAATAGCCAAGACATTCCTAAGCATAAATAACAAAGCTGTAGATATCACACTAACTGACTTCACACTATGCTACTAGACTACGGCACAGCATGGCACTGGTACAAGAACAGACACATAGATCAATGGAACAGAATAGAGGACTCAGAAGTAAACCCTCACATCTACAACCATCTGATCTTTGACAAACCTGACAAAAACAAACCATGGGGAAAAGATTCCCTGTTTAATAAATGGTGCTGGGATAACTGGCTAGCCAAATACAGAAAATTGAAACTGGACCCCTTCCTTACACCTTGCACAAAAATTAGCTCAAGATGGGTTAAAGACTTAAATGGAAAACGCAAAGCTATAAAATCCCTAGAAGAAAATGTAGGCAATACTATTTAGGTCACAGGCACAGGCAAAGATTTCATGGCAAAAACACCCAAAGCACTAGCAATAAAGCAAAATTTGACCAATGGGTTCCAATTAAACTAAAGAGCTTTTGCAAAAGAAACTATCATCAGAGTGAACAGACAACCTACAGAATGGGATAAATTTTTTTGTGATGTATCCATCTGACAAAGGTCTAATATCCAGAGTCTACAAGAAACTTAAATAAATTTACAAGAAAAAAATTAAAAAGTGGGCAAAACATATGAACAGACACTTCTCATAAAAAAAAGTACATATGGCCAACAAGCATGAAAAAAGCTCAACATCACTAATCATTACAGAAATGCAAATGAAAACCACAGTGAGATACCATCTCACGTCAGTCAGAATGGCAATTATTAAAAAGTCAATAAAAAAACAGATGCTGGTGAGGTTGTGGAGAAAAAGGAGCACTTCTACACTGTTGGTGGGAGTGTAAATTCATACATATACACCATGGGATACTATGCTGCCATAAAAAGAAACAAGATTATGTCCTTTGCAGGAACATGGATGGAGCTAGAAACCATTATCCTCAGCAAAATAACACAGGAAGAGAAAAAACAAACACCACGTATACTCACTTTCAGGTGGGAGCTGGATGATGAGAGGATATGGACTCATGGGGAGGAACGACACACTGGGGCCTGTCGGGTGTGCAGAGGAAGAGAGAACATGAAGAAGAATAGCTATTGGATGCTGGGCTTAATAAATGGGTGATGGGTTGATCTATGCAGCAAACCACCATAGCACACTTTTACCTATGTAACAAACCTGCACATCCTGCACATGTACCCTGGAACTTTAAAAAGTTGAAGATAAAAAAGAAAAGTAATATCAGAAAATAAGATGACAGAAGTTGATTTGAAGTAGGCCCGTTTTTATATAAATATTAGGGATAATCTTCTTTAAGAGGTAGATAGATAGATATCAGGTTTAAAGAATCAAATATATTTAAAGGGGTACTCTGAAAATGATACTCAAATCAAAATAACACAAAAGTTAAAAATGGATGGATGGCAACAATATGAAACTAAGTTAAAGTCATATTTTATTATAAAAACGAAATTAAAGGCAAAAACATCAAATATAAAAAAGAAGCCCAAACCCCAACTCTATGCAAGATACCTATGTAACAAACCTGCACATGTACCCCCTGAACCTAAAATAATAAAAAAGATGGAAAGAAATAAAAAAGGACATGGAGTTAAAAACCAGACTACTCCAGGCAATTTTGAATGTCTGTCTACCTTATTACAGCATGTCACAAATTTATTCACATTCTGGCTTTTATTGTTGTGGTTCAGGACAGTAATTTACTTAGGCTTGGCTTGTAAAACTAAGGCTGCTTGTGCTGGGTTTGTCACTAGTTACATACCTGGTTAAATGATAGTGATCAAAGAGAGCTCCTTGATGGACTCCTATTTATCTTTGTATCCTTTGCAACACTTACCAAAATATTTTGAATGTAAAAGAGATAAATATGTTTAACTAATTGAATTGAACTTCTTTTTTCAGAAGCTTAAGGCATGACGTATCTCCAAAGACCCCTCAGTCTAGTTGAAGACGGAAGTAACAAATGAAAATGTCACCAGTAAAACACACCAGTAGCAAGGATAGTGGTATAAGCAATAAATCCCATGGAAGTCCAGAGGCAGAAAAGTTACTTTCACCTGGAAAGAAACATTCATTCCCAAAAGGCCATGGCACAATATGTTTTAGAATCCTAGAGCCTTTCACATCTTTAATCTCAGGTTGCAAACATCTTCAAGGTCATTAGGTTCATCCCCATCCCACTCTCTGCCACCAGCTCCCCTACCTGCCGAATTTTAAAATGTTCTCTACTATCTTCGCCAGATAATCCTGCTGGTAATGTAGGATGCTTGATGACCCTGGAACATACCCATATTTTAAGTTATTCTTTTCCCAACATTTCTTATATTTCCAAAGCTGCTTCAGCCTGCACAGGATCTGAATATAGAACTTCTTAGAAAAGGTCAGGTTACTGAGAATAGTCACATAAATTTACTCCAGTTTTTTCACATGTATTTTGAGTATTCGGCTGACTTTCATTTTTTTTTAATGCCAAGCACCCATTTGAGAGTATAACCTACACTCTTCTGAGGGTCTGGGCTGCTAAAAGTGTTAAAGTATTGAACATCTGGAAGTCATGCAAGGTCCCCAAATAGCATATATTGCTGTGTTTCTTTACATATAAGTTAATTATATTGGTATCAAGGTCATACAATAGCAGCAGCAATTTATGAATGACACTTTTAAGAAGGATAAATGGACCTTTAGGGATGAACTGGACTGAGCTCAACAAACCCTACTAAACCACTTGAAAAGCACAATTACATTTTTCATTACTGAAAAATTCAGGATCATCTACTGCTCCTGGATTAAATGAAAATTTGTTCAAATCATAGCAACATAAGGACTGATTTTAGTCCATATAATGATATTAAACTAAACATCCAAAGATGTCAACAGAATTGTAGTTTTACTATGAACACAGCCCTGGAAATGCACTTCTTGTTAAAATAAATTCCTAGGTGAAGATGTCATTGTGATGCCCCAAAGTTTTTAATGTTACTCCATCTTCTATTTGATACAGTGTCACTCATTTTTAAAAACTATTTTGCTATTACTCTTCATTCTAATTTTATTGCACCCTATTTTTTCAATATGAAATCTTCAGTTCAGTAAGACTGATGTATTGTCTGTCACTAAGGCACTTTGCTAATGCCCATTTTCTTTACCGATTTCTTCATACCCTTTCTCTCACCAATCCACATTATGTGCTCTTTAATCTCCCTTCTCCACCCTATCTCTGAAATCCAACAGCATTTGCTGTTTGAAATGTTACAAAATATTTTCTGTTTACAGTGACCTAACCTTTCTTGGTTCTGTGTTAATTCTCCCTGAGATTGGCAAAAGCTTCTCCCACATAGAAATCGTGGCATACTCCTTTATATTTGTTCCCCAAAGCACAGTTCTCTTGCACATAGTAGACAATCTATATAAACATTCGTTAAATAAATGCATGAATTAACTCAGTAAAGAGATATATTTTTAATACAGAAGGCAATGGTTCCAAACTTGCTAACCTGGAGATTATAGTGAAATAGACCAACACACTCAAAAGGAGCATAGAGTACACAGTTGTGCACTTTATAAAGTATAGCAGGTAATTCTGGTAACTATTTGTTCTGGCCTCCAATACACAATTCTCACTGTATATATTGTAAATACTACAATTTAAATTGAAGTTTAAAAAGTGACACCAGGAAGGAGAACATAAATGTATCAGTTCATAACTGTTTTAGCCTACCTTCATGTGAATGAAGTATAGGTTTGAAATAATTATTTATTTTATCATATCCTTGTATGTAATCTCCAACAACTTTGGCTCCCGCTGCCCACAGCCTTACAGAAAGAACTGCTGCAGACTTCCATAGTAGGCTGTCTGAAATGTAGAATAAACGTCCAAATTTGGTTCCAACTTATATTACCTAACATTGGAAACCATTTGCTTGAATATTGGCTTGTATGATATTTCAAATGGAACATACTTCACTTGGGAAATATCTGCTTTTAAAGTTGTTGGAACCTTTTCCTATTTTGAATTTCTGTTTTGTTTGGTCCTTACTTCTTCCCTCCCCTGTTTTTTAAATTAATATTCTTTCTTTGAAGAATTGTGGCAAATAGTTTAGAGACTAAAAGGTAACACTCCATGAATTTATGAGAAAGATGAATTATATCTATTTTGCATAGAATTGTTCATATTTTCATTGACACATACAAATTTTGGTTCATTCTGGGAGAGAGAGAGGAAAAGAATGATAATGAGTGGAGTATGGATTTATTGTTTATTATTAATTGAAGGTTACTTATTTTAAAATTTCATCAACTGAAAAAAATCTACACTACTTTAAAAATTAAAAAGGAAAATTATCTCTCATATATCATCATTTTCTTAAGACACTCAGTTTTACAAAAGGTGTTCCTGTCCAGTCTGAAATACCTTCCTGTAAAAGTGACAGTTGCAGAGAGTCCTTGTTAGCTTTTTTCTTCATCCAACAAATCAAAAACCCTAAGCTGTTTCAAAAAACAATGAAACCATTTTCTCAGCTCCAAATTCAGGGAAAAATATGGAATGACTTAATATTTATCCAACTCTAATGTTCAGTGAAACTGTGTTTTACAAAATAAACACACCCGTGGCAAAATAAATCACCTTTTCAAACAGTTTAAAAACAAATGTAAATTTTTTTTTAATCAAAGACCTTTTATAAATTTATTCTTGTATTTGGTCTCTACATGCCCCCTTGTGGTAAGACAAAATAAACTCAAGTCTCTTGAAAACGGAAATGGTTTATTTTTTAGTACAGATGCTCCTTGACTTATCATTCAGTTACATCCCCAATAAATCCTTCATTAATTGAAAATACTACAAATCGAAAATGTACTTAATACACCAAACCTACCGAACACTGTAGCTTAGCCTAGCCTACCTGAAATATGCTCAGAACACTTACGTTAGCCTATGGCTGGGCACAATAATCTAACACGAAGGTTATTTTATAATAAAGTGCTGCATATTTCATGTAATTTATGGATACTGTACTGAAAATGAAAAATTAAAAGCTTGTATGGGTGCTTGAAGTACAGTTTCAAATGATTGTGTATTGCTTTCTCACCATCATAAGATTGAAAAATTATAAGCTGATCCATTAACTATCATAAGTTGGGGACTATCTATATATTTAAGTCAAAACTATTACTTTAAAATTTCTTCAGGTACTTTTGTAAATAGATAATCGTATTATAAAAATTTATACCATAACTAAGATATCCTGGGTTGTTCGTATGGAAATAAACTCTTACATTTTCCTACCATTTAAAATTTTAAAAATGCACTTGTAACAGTAATAGAACTGCAACAAATTATGGTATAAAAATCAAGAGAGATAAATGTAATAAGATATGTTGATATTCTCATTCTTGTGTCGTTTATAATTTAAATTAAAATTGGGATAATTATAACATATACAATGAGCTCCCAATGCATTGTATGTAGGCTGCCAGAGAAAGTCGTAACATTTTCCAAAATGAGATACCAACCTTATATTGTTCTAGGTGTTGCAATGAGAATTTATTAACGAAAACCTTTGAAGTGATAGCATTAGTGGAACAGATTCTGAGCCTGGAAAGGGAAGCTAGACTAATGAGTGCATGAAAATAGCAAATATCATCTTTTTTGCAAAGTGAATTCACCCATAGTTTGCAAATAATTACTCTTCAGATACCATCAGCTGTATAGAGCCCCATATTAAGCCATGCAAAAAAAAAAAAGAATAAAAATAGATATCTGGTCCTTGACAAACCACAGGTTTTACAATGTCCTCAAGTACACACAGTAATATAGAATATATAGTATAATGGTATCTAAATATCTGTGCCTGCTCTGCTAAAGGCTTCTATTTCTCATGAACTATTATTTTTCAAATACTAGTCTGTGATCAGATTTCCAACAATCCACAAAAATCTTTCTTTGAATAGTGCATTTAGTGTTTTTATAAAGCCATATTTATCATTTATTTCATATCTTACTTCTAAAGTTATGTGTGTCTCAGATTTCATATGTATTACTTTACATATATACCTTTTTTGTGTATGTGTATATATATATACATATATTTATATGGAATAAATATATTATGTTCAATATTGATATGATAGAATACTAAATAGCAGTCAATATAATTTATATATTTTTTATATTTATAGTATGTGTGTATATATATATATATATATATAATTTCCTTAAATTGCTATTTAGCATTCTATCATACAGATATATTTATCTAGTCTCCAGTTATATAGAAATTTTTTTCCATTAAAACCAGCTGATATGAGCCTTTCAGTACATATATTCTTATGTATAGTGCATTTATATAAAATGTATATCTGAAGTGTAATTGCAGGATTGTAGGCTCTGCACATTGTCAATTTTACTGATACTAATAAATTATTTTCCAAATTGGCTGTATAAATTTTTAACTCCATCAGCAACATACAGAAGTGCTATTTTTCCCATATGCTCACTGTATGTTATATCTTTTCACTTTTTAAGTACTGGTGGTCTAATATAGTCTCTCTTTTTCCATGACTCATTAACCCCCAGCAGTGTCCTTCATGGTCTTCTTATGCCCTGGGCTTTCCTGTCACTCCACGTGATCCTGCCACCACTTCCTCAAATCCATACTAAAGTGAACAACATTAGCCTTCCTTCTTTGGCCAATGTCCCAGGCTCCAATACTTTTATCAGCTGGAGCTCTTTAGGCTTTTATTGTCACATTCTCCCAGGGTTCTGTTAGATGATAATGAACAGATTACCTAATGTTCACTAAATAATTGCTGAATGAGTAATGATTTAATGGGTTTTCCCTCTATTTGCATTTGCATTTTAATAGTTCTTGTCAAAGAGGGACTAATGGCCCAAACAGAGGATGAGCCTGAGGGATGGGTGAAATTAGGTAGAAGGCCCCTCAGGGTGGCACCAATCATACAACAAATGTGACATAGTCAGCCAGTGTATCTGGAGAATAAAGTGATTTTGCTTGAATTAATTTCTATTTGAGTTAAATAAAAGTTTACTAAAATCTGTTTTCTTTGAAAACTTAGAAAAAAATCAACAGATATGTTTCTTAGCTTATTCAAGGTAGACTGTTGGCCATGGTTGAATTTTTAGCTGAGAAACTTTCAAGGCCTGAGAGTCATTTTCTAAATATCAGTTTCATTCATTAGAACTGAAGATAGCAATGGAAGCAGAAGCAAGTGTGCCATCTCTGCCATGTATTAAATTCATTATATAATCTGAAAAGTAGTTATTTTTTCTTTCGTTTTTACTAATTTATTGATGTTAGTTGTATTTTGATATCCTTAATTGCAATTTAAGTATACTTTTAAGTATACAGTTTTTATATTATGCTAATTTTTTATTATGTGTGACTTTATGATAGTTGTTTCTAATAGTAATTTACAGACTGTACATACTTGATATATAAATGTTACACTTCTTAAATACCTTCTAAAAATGCCAGTGAGGAAAACAGCCATATCCTAGATATTGCCTACAGAAAGACAGTCTGGACCTTGCCACACAGCATTACCTTTATGTGTGTCTAATACAATTTTCTGTCACATAGTAGGTGCTAATAAATGTGATTGAAAACTTGAGTAAATGAGTGACTGGGCTCACTTAGAATTTGCAATTTAGTGTTTCCCTCTGGAAATCTATCAAATCACTGTTTATTTGTAAAAGGAGCAGAATGACTTTCTGACCACATGTTGATAGAGGGGCTATTTGAACAGCATTACCCTATGGTTCCTCATTTGATCATGACTTCTGGATGGTATTCTTTAAAATCCCTTCAAAAACAGTTCACGTTTATCAAATGAAGTGACATGGAAAGCCAGAAGTCTTGGTTTTTCCTCTCAGCAATTATGGAGTGTGCTTAACAGAAATGACTATAAATTTAGCAAAATAGAGCTTATTCTCTGAAAGCCAAAGGTACAGATTGAATCAGTTGAGCAATAGAAAAAGGAACAGCTTCTAAAACATAATGACTACATTAAAGTGGTCTGCACAATTAACTGTCACCTAGAGGCAATTTATTCAGAAAAAAATAATCATATTACTAAAACTGTCATCTCTACTTATGTTTCACCCCAATATTATGAAGAGGTTGATAGTTACAGCTGATTTCTTCCCTTTGGAACTAAACCTAGGGAGGATATATATTACTTTTTCTCTTTCTCTGTGGTTCCTGGGAACCTATTAAAGAGAAATTTATAAGTCTGGGAAGCAGCAGAAAGTTAGTTTAGTTAGCATGTGAAGATATATGACAATGTGCAGGGTTTAGACTTTTAATAGCTTGAAGATGATGAAAATTTTAAAATGCTGCTCCTTACCCTTTCCCTTTCTTTGTAAGTGTCTCCTGAAGGCTGTATTTTTAGTCACTAATTCATGCAGTATGCTTTGCAAGAAACTTTAAAGCAGTATTTTCCCTGCTGCTATTCCTTGCGTTTTCATTTGTGGCCTAAATGATCTATGTAGGAAATATTTACTTTGAGGCTTTGGTTTGGCTCAAAAAATGCCAAGTGATCAAACTCAGGCAATGTGTCCATTGATCTCAGCAATGGAATCTTTGAGTGTAGAATAACATACAGGCAAGTTGCTAGAAAAAAAAAATTCCAAATTATGTTTGCAGATGTAATAACCCTAATGTTATTCCATTTCTAAAAGACAGGTAAAAAGTTGAATTCTTTTTGAATTTTAATTTTTGCCTTTAGTGTCTTCCTGAAAGAAAATAAAAACAAAATAAATGGTAAGGATTATATATGATAGGTCTAGTTGTCCTTTTCTCCATTTCCCCCTCATTCCTGATTTCCTTAAATTTCTACTGAATTTGATTTTCAGAAAATATTCTGGATATGAGATGTTAGGTTTATGTTATGGGTAACCCAATCTCTCACCGTAGGAGGGAAGTTTCTGGACCCTTAAAAGCCTATAGAGAATAGGAAAAGGAGTTGTGAATATGTGGGAGTTTTTACTTTCATTCAATAATCCCCCTGTGTCTTTGAAACAATACTCCATAAGCACCACCTACTCTAAGGCCTCTAAAAATATAACCCACATTTGGTCTATGCTATGGTTTAAGTACTTGTACCTTCTCCCAAAACTCATGATTAAATTTAACACCAAATATGGCAGTCTTGAAAGGTTGGAACCTTAAGATTATGTCACGAGGGCTCTGAACTCATGAATGAATGAATTCATTTATGGATTAGTAGATTAATAGGTATATATGAGTGGTAATGGTAGCTTTATAAGAAGAGAAAAAGAGACCTGAGATAGCACAATCAACCCCCCGTGATGAGATGCCCTGTGCCACCTTGGAACTCTGCAGAGACTCCACCAGCAACAAGGCCCTCACCAAATACAGCACTTGAACCTTGGATTTCTCAGTCTCCATAACTATAAGAAATAAATTTATTTCCTTCATAAATTATCCAGTTTCAGCTATTCTGTTACAAGCAAAATAAACAGACTGACAACCCATATAATTTTGTGTATTCTGAGCAAAAATAATCCCCCATATCTTCATGTCTCTTTTGAGGAAAAATAAACACACAAAAAAAGTGCTTTCAAGTAATTGGAACAAATGTGTATAGAACAACATATAATGCAAAGGAAAGCTTTTCTGTAAGATTATATTTTAACAAATGCAAAGTAGGCTACATAAAATAATTTTTGAAATTACAGATATGAACCTAAAATGGTTGAACCAGTTTTCAAGTAAGCTTGATTTTCTACTGATTTCTGTTGTATAAATGTCCCATTATAAGTGATGTAAAACTACTGATGAGAAGTCACTGAAGGGAGAGTTTGTAAGGTATACAAACAATGGGGTCTCTTGCATCTTTAAGAGCCAGTTTAGCACACCACTGATAAGTCGTCATCTTATATTATTTTCTTTTGAGATATTGTATTTACCTTATAGAAGAGAACATCACGAAAGAGCACTAATTTAAAGAAAATAATAATTTGGTAATAGTGCAAGTGAAAATTACAATGAGAGGCATTTTCAGGATAGATTGATAGTGTACTTCCTGGCATCCCTTGAATCACTTTATGTTTATCAGCTCTTCTCAGCCTATAAATTATATTACCCTACTATTATTTGACATGTGAGGACCAACTGATTTGCTATGGAAGTTTTATAAATCAATATCCCCAAAGACCTAAATTTCTCGGCACATTTTTCCACTCTTTTTTTAATAATTAATTGATTTTTTATTTTAGGTTCAGATAACTGTACAGAAAGAGTAAAATAATGTTAAATTGGCCTTGCATTTACCTTAAATAATGAAACATAGAGTTTATGAACTTGTTTCCACATAATTTCACTTTCTCCTCCTGCACGTTCAATTACCACCACATCTTATTTCTCTTAGGCTTAATTCCCTCATTACTCCTTGTTCATAAATTCTCACACTTCTGCTGCTTTTTTTTTGCCTTTATATGTCAAAATGTGTAATAAGAAACGAAAGTCCCATGAGTCTGAATCACAGACCAAAACCCTAATGCAGAGGTCCAGCAGCCATTAGGATATTGGAATTTTCCAAGGTAGCTAGCTCTCAAGTCAAACATGATTTAGAAACTGAATTCTTTAGTGATCCAGTGGCCCGGATTTCTGTAAGAGCAACATGAAAAGAGCAACTAAAATATAAGCCAAGAAAATGGTCTCAGGATGCACTGACCTCTATGTATATGTTAATTAACATGACGTGAATTACAGCAGAATAACTCACAGAGGCTTGTTGAAATAATTTCAGTATCTAATAGAGGAAAAGTACTAGGCATAATGGAGGGTGCAAGGATAGAATGAATTGTAATAAAAAAATTTAAAAAAGGAAAAGAAATCTCTCCTTTCTCTATACTTGCCAGAATCCTAAACCTCTCAGTGTATAAATCCTTGGGTTGATTTAAAATTCCTATTTCTAACTTGGAGTGAGTTGCACAATATTTGGGAGTTTTTCAGGAAATAGCAAATAATTTCAGAATATGATCCTGCCATGGATAGCCCTTGGCAAAATAGGGAAGTAGAGTCTTCATCTTCAGTAGCTCCTCTTTTTTCCAGACATTTATCTTTACTGTTTTGGGCTTGCGTGCTGTCCTATCATATATCACAGTCCCCAGTGATGCTCCTACTCTTTCCATTGAGGGTTACTGTTCAGACCAGTCATCACATAATTTTGATGCAGTGAAGTGATCTTGCTCTACTCAGGAGAGTCCAACCTCCATACCTCATAAAATATGCTGGTCCTGTTGTCTGTCTCTCTTAAAGTGTTGTTCTCTGGAATCAGCCAATTCTGTAAACACAGAGAAAAAATGATGAAGAGGCAACTGATATTAAAATAATGAAAAACACATAACATACAGATTGTCATTTTAACTATTTTGAAATGGACAAGTACATGACACTAAGTATATTCCCAATGTAATGCAACCGTCACCATTATCCATTTCAAGATGTTTTTATCACCTGAAACAGAAACCCCATAAGCTTTAAGCAATCACACCCATTCCATTCTTCCCATAACCTCAGGCAGCCACTAATCTTTCTGTATCTATGAATTTGCATTTTATATAAATAGAATCATACAATATATGACTCTGTTTCTGACAATCTTTTACTTATCATTATGTTTTCAAGGTTTCTCTATGTTTCACTTACCATTATGATTTAAGGGTTTATCTATGTTGTAGCATGTATCAGTATATTATTTTATTATGGCTGAAAAATATTTTATTGTGTGGATTATGTAACATTTTGTTTAGTCATTAATCAGCTGATGGACATTTAAGTTTTTTCCACATTTAGCTATTGTAAATTGCACTGCTATGAATATTTATATATAAGTTTTGTGTTAAACTCCTGTTTTCAGGGTATAAATTTTGGGGGTTATATATCTAAGAGCGGAGATGCTGAGTCATATCATATTTCTGTGTTTAATTTTTTAAATGAATTGCCAAAATATTTTCCACAGGAGTTACACCATGTTACATTCCTACCCGCAAAGTATGAGAGTTTCACTCTCTTCAGATCATCACCAACCATTGTTATTTTCTGTTGTTTTTTTTAACATGGCCATCCCATTAGGTGTGAAGTGGTATCTCATTGTTGTTTTAATTTGATTTCCCTAAATACAAATAATGTTTAGCATATTTTCATGTGCATATTGATTATTTGATTATCTTATTTAGAGAAATGTTAATTCAGATCTTTTCCTTTTCTTGAAAATTTGATCGTTTGTCTTTTTGCTGTTTCTAACCTGTAAATATTATAAAAAGTGTTTGTTTTGTCAAATATATTTTTTTCATCAATTTAGATTATCATATGCTTTTGTTCAGAAGCATCATTCCTATAATGATTGATTTTTGTATGTCAAAACAGCTTTGCATTCCTAGGATAAATCACACTTGGTTATGGTAGCTAATTATTATTATTACTTTTATTTTTTAGACAGGGTCTCAGTCATTCAGGCTGGAGTGCAGAGGTGCAATCATATCTCACTGCAGCCTCAACCTCCTGGGCTCAGGTGACCCTCCCACTTCAGTCTCTCAAGTAGCTGGGACCACAGATATGCACCACCATACCCAACTAATTTTTTTTTTTTTTGTATTTTTTGTAGATATGGGTTTTTGCCATGTTGCCCAGGCTGGTCTTGAACACCTGGGCTCTAGCAATCCTTCCTCTTCAGTCTCCCAAAGTTCTGGGATTACAAGCATGAGCCATCAAATTATTGTTATGTGTTGGTTGGTTGAGTTTGCTAGAATTTTGTTAGGGATTTTTGCATCTACTTTCATAATGATCACTGGTCTGTTATTTTCTTTCTTATGATTCTATTGTCTGGTTTTGCTTCAGGGTACTAATGGCCTCAAAGAACGAGTTGGCAAGTGCTCTCTTTCCTTCTTTTTTTTTTTTGGAAGAGTTTGAGAACAATTGTTAATTTTTCTCTACATTTTTGGAAGAATTCATCAGTCAAACCATCTGTCTCTTTTTTTATTGGTAATTTTATGATTATTGATTCAATATTTTTATTTACTGTGAATCTATTCAGACTTTCAATGTTTTTTGACTCAATTTAACAGTGTGTGTGTGTTTCTAGGAATTTGTTCATTTTAATTAGGGAATTGTTAGTGTACAGATTCTCACAAAAAGTTTTTATAATCTTTTAAAACTTTTTGTGTCAATAATGATGTTCTCATTTTTATTTCTTTTTTAAGTAATTGGAGTCTTCCATATTTGTTCTTGGTGTATCCAGGGAAAGTTTTGTCAATTTTATTATCATTTTCTAAAAACAATTTTTATTTTCATTGACATTCTTTATTGTTTTTTATTTTCGATTTAATTTCTCTCCAGTCTAATCTTCATTATTTCTTTCCTTCTTTTAGCTATGGGGTTAGTTTGTTCTTTCTTTTTCTAGTTCCTTAAGTTGTAGCATTAGGTTGCTGACTTGAGACCTTTCTTCTTTTTTGATGTAAACATTTGCAGTTATAAATATCCCTCTTGCGTTGCTTTTGCTGTATCTCATAATATTAAATGTGCTGTTTTTTTCTATTCATTTATCTTCTGATATTGTAAAAAATGTTACTTGACCCATTGATTGCTTAAGAGTCTATTGTTTAATTTCCATATATTTGTGTTTTTTCCATTTTTTTCTTTTTCTAATGAATATCATGATTCATTCCATTGTGTTTGGAGAAGATACCTTATATGACTGAAATCTTTTAAAATGTATGGAGATTTGTTTGGGGCCAAACATAGGGAGTATCCTGGAGAATGTTTCATGTGCATTTATGTTAGAGGGTCCCATGTATGTCTGCAATATCTAGTTGGTTTATAGTGTTGTTCAAAATCTTCTGTTTTTAAATTGATCTTCTGTCTAATTGTTCTATTATTGTAAGTGGAGTGATGAAGTCCCTAAATGTTAGTGTATAATTGTCTTAGTTTTTCTTTCAATTTTGTCATGGTTTGCTTCAGATATTTCGTGGTTTCGTTATTAGACATGGATGTTTATAATTGCTGTATCTTCTTGATGGATTATCCCTTCTATTAATTTATTATATCCATCATTATCTCTTATAATAATTTCTGATTTAGAGACATTTTGTCTCATATTAGTACAGAACTCTATCTTTGTTTGTGTTACTATTGCTAAGAAACACTTTTGCTATCCTTTCACTTTAATTGATTATGTGTTTTTAACAAAAGTGAGTCTCTCATAGACACCATATAAACATTTGTGCATCTATCCTGCTAATCTCTACCATTTAAGTTATGATAGAAACTATGTCTAAGACTATAGAATGGACTTTGGCCCTGAAAGTTCAGGATGAAAAACCTAAGGACTGTTGTACTCTTCAAGTAATATAGGGCCATCTCAATTCAAGAATTTATTCACCAAGGGCAAATCCAATCTTATATGTGTATATAGTAGGTACTTGTTTACGTGATGTATGAGAAGTTCCTATCTATACCAGATAGTCTCCAAGTAACATCATGCTATTTCATGAAAAACAGCCCACAATTAAAGTGCTAACTCTTTGGGTATATTAGTCAGGGTTCTCTAGAGGGAAAGAACAAATAGGATATCTATATCTACATCTGTCTATTTCAAAGCCTTCTTTGTGTTCACCCTGTCAATATATCCCTAAAGAGGTAATCATACTTTCTGTCCTGTAAATGCATCATATTTTATGTATTCTTTTGGATATGGCTACATTTGCTAATAATTACTTCTGTGAGCTTCAACCATGTTTTCTAAATGTATAAATATTTTATTATTTTTATTATTCTGTACTATTTGATTAATATTAACATATAATTAATTTTTTCATTCTTCTGTAATGAGCATTTGGATTATTTTTAATTTGGGTTGATTCTGAATGACGAGTCTGTGGAGATTCTCATATAAGTATTTGGTGGGCATAAATACTTCTTTCCTTTGATTATATACCTAGCAGTAAAACTTGTGTATAAAAAGTGAAAATACAGCTTTATTAGATACTACAAAAGAAATTTCAAAGGTGGTTTTACCATTTTATATTCTTTTATGAAATGCTTTTTCAAATCTTTTGTTTAACTTAAAATTGGAAGCATGTATTTTGCCTTTTTATTTAAACTATTTTATTGAGCTATGATTGGCATATAAAAAGCTGTTCATATTTAATGTGTACATCTCAGTGAGTTTGTGTACAACTGTGAACCATCACCACTATCAACGTCATAAACATACCCATCACCTCTCAGAATTTCTTCCAATCCCCTTTTGTTGTTATTATTGGGGATTTTTTGATGTAGAAACACTTGACATAAAATATATCCACTTAGCAAAATTTAGGTATATAATACAACATTATTAGTTATAAGCACTGTGCTGTGTAGTGGATCTCTAGAACTTATTTTCTTGCATAACTATATCATTGTATCTTTTACCCATCATGCCCAAATTTCTCCTTCCTAGACCCTGGATGCTATTGTTTGGAAGTTTGAGTTCTCAAGACTCATGTTGAAATTTTAGCTCCAATGTTGAAGATGAGGAATAAGTGGAGATGTTTGGATAATGGGGGCAAAACCCTCATGAATGGCTTGGTGCCATGTTCAAGGTAATGAATGAGTTTCCGCTTTATTAGTTCTCATGCGGGCTGGTTTTCAAAAAGAACCTGGAACATTTCTTCCCTCTCTCTTGCTTCCTTTCTTGCCATGTGATCACTGCACATGCCATTACTGGAAGCAGCCTGAAGTCCTCACGAGAAGCACATGTTGATGCCATGCTTCTTGTACAGTCTGCAGAACTGTGAGCCAAATAAACCTCTTAATAAACCTCTTCTCTCTATAAAATGCTGACCCCTCACGTATTCTTTCACGGCCACACTAAACAGATGAAGACAGTGGAAACAATTATTCTATTCACTAATTTTATGAGTTTGACTATTTTAGATATCACATATTAAGCAAGATCATATAATGTTTATCTTTCTATATATGGTTTATTTCATGTAATATAATGTTCCCCAGATTCATCTGTTTGTTGAATACAGAAAATATCAGGGTTTTCTTTTTTACAGGGTTAGTAATACTTCATTATATTTCTATACCATAATTTATTTATTTACTTATTCATTGAAAGACATTTTGGTTGTTTCCATATCACAGCTTTTATGGATAACACTGCAATTAAGATGAAAGTGCAGATATTCTTTGAGATCTTGATTTCAATTCTTTTGGATATATATTCAAAAGAAGGATTGCTGGATCATATGGTAGTACTATTTGCAATTTATTAAGAGATTTTCATTGTGTTTTCTATAATGGCTGTACCAGTTACATTTCCACCAATAGTGCACAAAGGTCCACTTTCTCTACATATTTGCCAAAAGATTTTTTTTCATATCATTAAAAAAATAATAGCCATAATAACAGGTGTGATGTAATACCTCATTGCAATTGGATTTATATTTTCCTAATGGTTGGGGCTGCTGAGCACACTTTCATATTTGCATTAGGCATTTGAATGTCTTCTTGAAAAAATGTCTATTCGGGTTCTTTGGCTGTTTTATAATTGGATTGTGGGTTTTTTGATTATATAGTTGTATGAATTTGCACTTTTTTTCCTATTCTATAGGTTACCTTTTCAGTTTGTTGACTTTATTTTACTGTGCAGAAGCTTTTTAGTTTTGTGTAATTTCACTTGTTTAGTTTTGGTTTTCTTGTGTGTGTTTGTGGCATCATATTAAAAAAATTGTTGCAAAGACTAATGTCAAGAAACTTTACTCCTACATTTTCTTTTAGAGGTTTTACAGTTTTAGGCCTTAGATTTCAGTCTCATTTATTTTGAGTTGATTTTTATGTATGAAGAGTCTATTCTGAATATGGATATTCAGTTTTCTCAACACTATTTATTGAAGAGAACTTTCTACAATGCATTTTCTTGTCTCCCTTGTCAAAAATTAGTTGATTGCATATTAATGGGTTTATTTCTGGGCTCTCAGTTTCTTCCTTTGGTTTAGGTGTTTGGTTTTTATGCAAGGGCTCTGTTGTTTTAATTACTATAGCTTTTAAACATAATTTAAAATAAAAAAGGGTGATACCTTCAACTTTGTTCTTTTCACTCAAGTTTACTTTGACTAGTTAGAGTCTTTTATGGTTCTATTTCTATGAAAAAATGTTACTGGAATTTTTATAGGGATTGTATTGAATCTGTTGAATGATTCAGGTAGTATGGACATTTTAACAACAGTAATTCTTCCAATGCTTGAACAAAGGATATTTTTCCATTTATTTGTGTGTAATTTTTTTATCAATGTTTTACAGATTTTTGTGTATAAGTCTTGGATCTCCTTGGTTAAATTTATCTTAGTTTATTATTTTGATGCTATTATCAACTGGATTGTTTTCTTAATTGTTTTTTTGAAAGTTCACTGTTAGGAGATATAAACACAACTGATTTTTAGATGTTGATTTGCTGAATCCAAATTTAATAAATTGGTTTATTAGTTATAACAATCTTTGCAGGAGATTATAAGGTTATTGTGTATATAAAATGGTCATTTAAAAACAGAGAAAATGTTGTTTCTCCCTTTCCAATTTTAATGCCTTTTATTTGTTTTCTTGCCTAATCGCTCTGGCTAGGGCTTCCCCTGAAAAAATCAATAATGAGTAAGGGAGTTGAATTACTAACCAAAGACCTCCCAACAAAAATTCCTAGGACCAAATACTTCACTGTTGAATACTACCAAATAGTTAAATAAAAATTTATGTAAATCCTTCTCAAACTCCTTCAGAACATGAAAGAGTATGGAACACTTTAAAATTTATTCTATGTTGCCAGCATCACACCAGACAAGGACACTGTGATGAAAAAAAACTACAAGCCACTATCCCTGATAAATATGGATGCCAAATTCTCAACAAGTACTAGCAAACTGAATTCATTGACTCATTAAAAGAATAACATACTATGATCAAATGAGATTTATTCCTGGAATTCAGAATAAATGTGATATACCAGAATAAAGGATAAACATAATATGATCAACTTAATAAACAAAAAGCCTTTGAGAAAATTTGGTATTTTTAATAAATATTCTCAACTAATTAAGTAATAAAATAAATATACCTCAACATAATACTAAGCCTATATGACGAGGCCACAGATAACATCATACTCAACAGTGAAAGCTAAAAATTTTTCCTCTAAGATCAGGAACAAGACAAGGACATACACTTTTGCCACTTCTATTCTCTTTTTCTTATTAATCTGTAGGAGATTTTATATTTATATATATTCAGAATTTTAGTTCATCATCAGATATCTGTATCTACATCAATGCTATATGTCAAATAATGATTTCAAGTCTGTGGCTTGCCTTTTTACTCTCTTAATTTTTTTTAAAGGAATAGATGTTTGTAATTTAAATAAAGTGAAAATATAAATATTTACTGGTAATTGACTTCTCTGTGATATTTTCTTACTTTTTTTCAATAAGCTTTATAATTTTTTTCTTTCATATTTAGATCTATGATCCATTTCAAATTAGTTTTTGTGTGTGGTGTGAATGAAATTAAAATTCACTGTTTTCCATGGAGATAGCCAATTGACTTAGTACAATTTATTCAAGAAAATGTATTATATTTTTCAAAAGCAGTGGCATATTTGTTGTTTATCAAATTGCTATATATAAATGGTGACTTATATACAAATTTTAGGGTTTTTTTTCCTATAATATGTCTTCATGTTAATGCCATGCTGTCTTAATTACTATAGCTGTGAAGTAAGTCTTGATATTTTATAAGTCTTTTCACTTTAATCTTTTAATCCTGGAATTATCGTTCCTTTATTTCAAAATAAATTTTACAATCACCTATAGGGTATCATGAAAATAACTACAGAGACTGTAATTGAGATTGCATTTGCTCTATAGAACATTTGAGGAAGAATCAGTGTATTAAACATGAGTTATTTATTCCTTGTACATTATATATTTATTCAGATTGTTTATATATCTATTTATTTAGTTTTTTCTTTTTAACTTTATTGAAAAATTATCGAATACAAAAAACTATGCATATTCATTCTGCACAATTTGATGAATTTGCACCTATGTAAACACCCAAGATACTATCTCCACAATCGAAGTAATAGACATATCCAACACCTTCCAAAGTTTTATCATGTCTCTTTTCTGTTTGTTCATTTGTTTGTTTGTTTGTGTGTGGTAAGAACATGTGATCTGGCCAGGCACAGTAGCTCACACCTGTAATCCCAGTACTTTGGGGGACTGAGGCAGGAGGATCACTTGAGGTCAGGAGTTCAAGACCAGCCTGACCAGCAGGGTGAAACCCAGACTACTAAAAATACAAAAAGTTAGCCGGGTGTGGTGGTAGCACACGTTTGTAATCCCAGCTATTCGGAAGGTTGAGGTGGGAGAATTGATGGAACCCAGGAGACGGAGGTTGCAGTAGACCAAGATTGCACCACTGTACTCTAGCCTGAGCAATAGAGCGAGACTCTGCCCCTCTACCAAAAAAACAAGAAAAGAACATGTGATCTACCCTTCCAAAAAATGTTGAATTACACAGTACTGTGTTGTAACTATAGGCACTGTGTTCTACAGTAGATCTTAAGAAATAATTTATTTTGCGTAACTAAAATTTCTTCTATGAGTTTAACTGTTATAGCTACCTCATATAAGTAGAATCATGCAGTATTTGTCTTTCTGTGACTGGCTTATGTTACTTAGCATAGTGTCCTCTAGGTTTATCCATGTTGTTGCAAGCAGCAGCTACTTCTTTAGAAAGGCTGAATAATATTTTCATTTACATATATCTAACATGTTGTACTTATTCTTATGTCTATGGCCACTGACTCAGTATAGATATCTTTAAAATATCTTTTAAATTTATTCTTAGCTATTTTTTATGAAATGGTAGATTATATTATTCTTTAAATTTCACTTTCTAATTATTTTCTACTGACACATAGGTTTAAAATTTATTATTGTACATTGATCTTGTATCCAGTTATCTGGCAAATTTATTTATTTATTTATTTATTTATTTATTTATTTATTTAGAGATGGCGTCTTGCTCTGTCACCTAGGCTGGAGTGCAGTGACATGATCTCCGCTCACTTCAACCTCCACCTCCCGGGTTCAAGTGATTCTTCTGCCTCAGCCTCCTGAGTAGCTGGAATTACAAGCACCCACCACCACTCCTAAGTTTTGTATTTATAGTACAGACGAGGTTTCACCATGTTGGCCAGGCTGATCTCAAACTCATGACCTCAAGTGATCTGCCCACCTCGACCTCCAAAAGTGCTGGGATTACAGGCATAAGCGACCACACCCAGCCTAAGTTAATTAATTTAATAGTTTGTTATGACTTATTTTGTTTGGTCATGGACAAAAACATGACATACATAAATAAAACCAGTTTTATACTTCTATTCTAATCCTAATACCAAGTCGTGACAGGATTCATCAACTGCTGATTAAAGAACTCTTCGGTCATGAATAACCAACAGCAATACACAGATAGTATATGGACCCACCTGGGGCCAGATAGCACTCTGTGGGCCTTGGGACATGCTTGCTTCAGATGTGACCCAGCACATTCCCAGCTGTGGTAAGTGCAGTGAAAGACTCTTTCTGTTTGAGAATAGTAGAGATAAAAGTAACGGATACTTTGTCTTCCACCTTAGGTTCCTGTTCAGCCACAGAAGGTAAAGAATTAAGTGGGATCTTGGCATTCCTGAGTCCAGGCCTAGACTCTTTGACAGGATATCTTGACCTCCCCTGGCCCATAGAGAAGCACACTGCCCTTAAGCGTGAGTCCCAGGCCAGACAACATTCATTATAAGCTGATTAAAAAGCTCTTGGGCCACATCACTGGTGGCCTGTGAGAAACCCCCATTGGCTGGTGGTGGTAGTGGCCACAGAGAGATAGAGACTCCTTTGCCTGTGGAAATGGGTGGGTGGAGTGGGAAGGACTTTGTCTTGGGTTTGAAG
>CAUYLG010070031.1:0-42499 GCA_963573385.1 Cacajao melanocephalus
GTGTCTTTTGATTGGGGCATTTAGTCCATTTAAATTTAGGATTAATATTGATATATGTGAGTTTGATACTGCCATTTAATGCTAGCTGGCTGTTTTGCTCATTAGTTGATGTAGAGTCTTCATTATGGTGATGCTCTTTACTTTTTGGTATGTTTTTGGAATGGCTGATGCTTTTAATCATTGGGGCTGCACTGAGACAAGTATTTGGTATTAAGGAAATAAGATGACTGTTTTTAGAGTCAAATTATAAACCCAGCATTCTGAGGGATCTGAATACAGATACGCAGAGTCAACTCAAAGAGATGGAATAATATTATAGTCTCATAATATTATTTGAGTGAGTCTATTAAATATCCAAAGACAGACTCATTCAGACCGCAGATTTGGTCTTGGTTACTGCCTAGTATTAGCAGTGCCCATTTAAGCCTCATAAAGGAGATGAGGAAACTAAGTGAAGAGACTTTTTACTTGTCTGGTTCCACTCATCTATAAGGCCATCTCTCTTGTGAAGAATTCATTTAATTAACTCTCCATGATCAGAGCTCATGCTCACACAACAACCTTCTGATGAGGAACTGGCTTTCCGTGCAGGTTCCCTCCAATTAATATGCTGGTTATGACAACCAGTATATCATAGTTCATGTGAAAGTTACAGTTGTCATGTAACATTTTGCAATTCTGATTTTACATCAGAATATATAGAGAGAAACCAGAATATATATATATTTAATATTCTCCTGAAAGTTAGATTTGCCCTCAGTTGTGACGACAACATCAGGTTTACAGCTACTAGGCTGAGAATCTTGGCAAATTCACCAAAATAATGCCATTCTGTGGGTTTCTTAGAAGATAGCTAGCCAACTTTCTCCCACAGAAGTGCTAGCATGACCATTCTCTTAGTGCATTTCCCTTTTTGAGCTTGACATCTTAACAATAAACATTGATTGAGTGAATAAACTTGTCCTAAAGCCATAAATCTACTGAATGGATGTATTCCATAAACTAAACCATAGATAGCATCAGATGCTGTTTGAATCTGAAATTATGTGTGTCATCTCAGCATGCAAGTAGATAGTAGATTCACTGCCACATCCCTACTCTTTCTTTCCCTTTACAGCTTTATATTGGGTCTATTTCAGAGCCCTAATAGTAGTAAATAAATAGTAAACTCTCAGTGTTACAGTTCATGGTTTTCCTTCCCCATAGAAGTTGGGAATAAAAGGAAAATGGCAAGGATCTAATATTGAAGGGCAAAGTTACTATTAAGATCTACTGTGCTTGTCAAATGTGTAGCACTCCTCAGTGACTACATGGGGTGACAATTTAATTATATTTAGCTCAAACTTGTTCACAGTACTCCATAGAAGCAAACGATGCTTTTCTCCATTTCTTTCAAAAAGCTTAGCACAAAAGTTGCATTCTAGTGGAGAAACAAACTGTAATTTTCTTATTTGAAGTAGAAAAAAAAAGATGGGTGAATTGTTTAAGGCATTGTATATTTGCTTGCTAAAGTATTTCCATAGGCTGGAATGTTATTTGGAGTCAAAATATTAAATATACTCCATATGGTAGAAAGAAAGTCAGACTAGACTAAATTCTGTTTTAAGCTCTACTCATTAGCTGGGTGATTTTGAGCGAATTATGTAGTATATGTTCTTCATATTCTCATTATTCTTTCCTCTTTAAATTACATGAAATTATATGAGAAAAAAATGAGGTGAAGTTTCAGCTTGGGATCTGGCATATAGAAGGTCTTCAATAAATGATAGTTTCTATCATTGTAATCATTAGTATTACTATAATAACTACTATTAATGCTATTAATATTATTATTGAACTTGGAACATGTCAGTGAACATGTCATGTATGTTTGATTACTGTAGGGAACAAAATGAGATATGTTCCCTGACTTCAAGAGCTTTATTATTTAGTTTTCTGGCTTCAAGGAACTCATAATCTATTCTAGGTCAACCTATTTAAAGCAAATAGGGAATAATATAATAATTATTATTATAAAATAATTGCATAAGACAGAGGTTCCCAATCTAGCTGGGTATGAAAATCACCTGGGTAATTGTTTGAAAATATAGGCTTCCTGGACCAACCTTGAAAATAGTAATGTTAAAATATTTCTTTATTTTTTTTTTAATGTTTAAATTTTTATTTATTTATTTATTTAGAGACAGGGTTACACTCTGTTACTCAGGTTGGAGTACAGTGGTGCAATCATGGCTCACTGTAGCACCAACCTCCTGGGCTCAAGTAATCCTCCTGCCTCAGCCTCTTGAGTAGCTGGGACTACAGGCCTGGCTAATTTTTTAAAAATTTTTTTGTAGGGACAGGGTTTCTCTATGTTGCCCAGGCTGGTCTTGAACTCCTAGGCTCAAGTGATCCTTCTGCCTTGGCCTCCCAAAGTGCTGGATGACAGGCATGTGCTGCTTCACTTGGCTGAAAATAGTAATTTAAGAGTTCTGTGGTAGGTTAATTCATCTGTATTTTGGTATACACTAAAAAATAATATTCAAGATGCTTTGGAGCTTTTGAATTTAAGTGTATTTAACTTATATATGTATTATAGTCTCTGACCAAACAAGCTTATAAAAGTGGCTTGACTGTATTCTGTTTTTTTTTAACTTTCTCGCATATATGTATATTTCTCACATATATATATATACACACACACATATATATATATATAGTTTGCTGTCTACATTGTTTTAAAGAAAATGTGTTACCTTTTGGAGCATTTTGTATCTAGGAGCAATGGTATTTTATTACCACCCTCAAGCTTATTTCTTTAGATGTTAAATTAACATCCACAGATGTTACTGAAGCTGTATTGCATTCTATGTTGTATGGCTTGACATCTCTGAGGACAGTGCTATGAATAATTATCTGTCTTGTGTGAAATGTTTAGGTGAAGTAACATCTGGATCTCTGAGGATTGGTGCTGTTAGTGCACCGATCTATAATGCTCATGAGAAAATGAAAGTGCCTGATGTTCTGTTCTATGACAACATTCAGGTAAGAATGTGTTCTTGGATAAATCACTTAAATTGTGGTAGTAAACTCAAATTCAAGTGAAATTGACATGTAATTATTTTTGTGATTTCCTAAATTTAATTTAGATGATGCAAAATGAAGTATTGAACATCTTTTATTAAGACATAAAACAGAAAATAAAGACAGAAGACAGAAAATTTTTTCCAAAGAGACTTAAAAATTAGAGGAATTGTTGCTATGATTAGAGTAATAAATTATAGATATATACATATAATTGTATATGTAATTTGATATACAAGTTTTAAAGCAAACATTTTAAAATTTAAAACAAAACAGAGCGATCATCTTCTTTTTTACTTGCTTGTTAAAACATTTCAGTAGTTCAGAGGGATATGCCCTATGCATCCTTTTTATCATATTCTTCCTCTTCCTGCAAATTCCTAGTATTTTTCTTTTCTTTACTTTTCCTTGCTTTTTAAAGGAAGGAAAGTAGAGAATTCTCTCCTTGTAAACTAGCCAATAATTATGGACCTTCCACTAAGACATATAAATTTGTATCTAGAAAGCTTTATTGTAGCTGTTTACTTTAATAAGAATATTTTTAGAGAAAATTACCTATAATATAAAAATGTTTTTCTCTTCTAACTTTTCTGTCAAGTGGCTATGTATTTCTTTTATAGCAAAACACATACTTAAAATTTCCATAATACATTTTAAATTATATTAACTGTATAGGCATCTAGACATATTATTCTTAATAAAAATCTTGATTAAAAATTCTGAAATCTATCAAAACTATAATTATTTTCTATGGCATAGAAAAGAGCATAACCCTGATTTGATTTTCATTTATTCTATAGCCAATTAACATTTTATTTTTCTTCTGTAACATTAATGCTCTTGCACAATCAGTAGACAAATGAACAGAAAATAAAGTTACTTATAAGATACAAAAGTAGAAAAAAAAATCTTGCCTGTCAAAGACAAAAACATGATTATGAGGGAAACATACTATTTCCAAGCAATGCTAGTATTACACTAGTCATATAGTGGAGAGGAACAAAGAGACAAAGAAGCAGGAAACTGTTATAAGTGACAATTTGAAAAACTCCACGGTGGCAAAGATCAAAAAAACTTCACAGGATATAAGAATGTAGGAAATTCCGTAGCAGCAAAGACCATTGTGCCCTTGGACACAATGTCTGTTGCCATGGTGTTTGTGACATGGACATTTAGGACGCAGGGCTGTCATGAACTTTACACAATGGCCCTGAGGGACTTTTCATAAGCTGTCTCCAAAACGTACCTTCCCTTCTTAAAGCATTATGAATTAACCATTAATAAAATTTTTTTACCTGCACCAGTTCTACAATAGTAGCTTGATTAAATTTGTTTCCATTGTGTATATTATTACTTCCTTTTATGCTATACTTCATCTTTGAAGCAGTAGTCAGTGCCTCTTGCAGATTTAGGTGCTTCTGTATCATCTTGTTTATGCCGTGTTGTCCCCTTACCATTGTGTTGAAATGGACTTTTAAAATGTGTTTTTCCATATCACTAAGGCACAGCTCTATGTTTTCTTTACTTAATATTTCCAGCAAATAGCAAAGTGCCTGGCACATAGTAACTGCCAAGTAAATATGTGTTGAGTGGATTAATAAAAGAATGAATAAGATTTTTGAATGTTCATGATAAAGAGTATTACTTCAGGCCAGGCGTGGTGGTTCAGCCTGTAATCCTAGCACTTTGGAAGGCCAAGGTGGATGGATCATGAGGTCAAGAGATCGAGACCATCCTGGCCAACATGGTGAAACCCTGTCTGTACTAAAAATACAAAAATTAGCTGGGCATGTTGGTGCGCACCTGTGGTCCCAGCTACTTGGGAGGCTGAGGCAGGAGAATCACTTGAACGCTGGAGGTGGAGGTTGCAGTGAGCCGTGATGGCACCACTGCACTCCAGCCTGGAGACAGAGCGAGGGTGCATCTCAAAAAAAAAAAGTATTACTTCATTAAATCTTTCATTAAGGAATATTACACTTGCAACAGTAAGGAGGAGAAGTTGGAGGAAAGAGAAGTTAATAGCCTCTTAATAAGCCAACGAATTTTTAGATGAGTAAGAATTTTAAAATACCCACCATGAGTCTGGTCTTGTCCTAAGGTATCGGGATACAGAGATTAAAATACACACACAAATATATGCAGTTCTAGGGCTCAAGTTGTTCATAATCTGCAAATAAGTACACATAGTTACTACACAGTGTAGTGGAAGTATGTGCAGGTTTCTTATGGTAGCATTGATGGGGTTGATTGGCCCAGATCGGAATGATTATAGAAAATTGGTCCACCAGACCCAACTAGGAGAGTCTCTCAGGCAGAGAGACTAGCATTAGCAGAGACTTAGTTATATGAGAGAGTAGCTCATTTAGGGAGCTACACTGGTAAGAAGCTGAGGTTGCAAGTGGAAGAGTGTCAAGAGAAGAGGCTGGTGAATTAGGAAAGAGGGAGATCTCAGTTTTGCTAGATAAGGAATTTGGATTCTATTTAGAAAATGAGGAAGTTATTGAAAGATTTTAAGCACATTTATACTTTGACTAACTTTGCTTTTACCCTTTAGTATTGTTTAGGAGTTAGAACCAAGGCAAAGAGAAACTAGTTAGGTGGTTATTACAGTAGTCCAGGTGAAATTTATGAAGGATCTGAACTAAAGAGGTGACAGTGGGGACAGAGTGGAGAGGACACATTGCAGGGCTATTTAAGAGATCAAGTCAGTGGAACTTTGTGTTAGATGAAAGGCGGAGATTCTTTCTCAGGAAGCACAATGTCTCGTGGAAAAGTAAACAGAAGAGTAAGTAGAACATTATTCTAAATCATGCCTATGATTGGAAACACAGGATAGAAGGAGAGTGATAGGAGATGAGGCTGAGACTAGATAAAAAATGTAAGGAATGACCTTTGCTCCTAAAGTATTAGAAGTCATTTAAGGAATTTTGAGAAATAAGATGACAAGATTTTGAACAAAGAAGTGTCAGTGCTGTAAGAACACATTGGCTCAAGGGGAGACTGAAGTTAGAGAAGCTAATTAGCTGATACAAATCTAGGCTGGAGATAATAAAAACCTCAATCAAAACTGTAGGGATGGAAAAGAAAGTATAGATACAGTTGATTTTTGGTGGCTTAACAACTCAGGTGCTGTTTAGTTGGATCTTGATAAGAGAGGAGTAAGGTGGGCAGGGTGCTGATGATAGGAGTTTGGTCAGCTGGTAGGAAATGATGCCATTAAATGGAGAAAAAGATACAGGATAAAGAATGAAGTTCAGGAGAAAGTAATAAGTTGAGTTTTAGATGTGTTGAATTTAGGTGACTGGGGAATAATAAAATGATTTGATCACTCCGAAATACAGGGCTGTAGTTAAAAAGGAAAGTTTTGCTGTTGAAGATTAGTGTAGAGTTGGTGATTGAAGCCATGAGATAGATGAGAGGATTTAAGGAGAGCAGGGTCAGAGGTAGGTCTTTGAACACTGGTATGTGGGCATCCAACTCTGCACACAGCCCTCCCTCAACCCTCAGGTGGGTGCAAGTAGTCACAACCTGTCCGATATCATGACTGCAAAGGGAAGCATGTAAGAAGGTAGAAAGAGAACAAATGAAGGAACTGTGGGGAAAATCAGTATTTAAGGAATTGCTACAACAAGATCCAGCTCAGAAAACTATGGGAAGAAATTGTTAGAGAGATAGGAAGGAATCAGGGTAAATGGAAAACTGGGAAGGAAACTTCTAGGAAATTTTCTGCAGTGCTAAGTGGGTCAAAAGGCTAAGAGAATTATGTTGGCAGTAACTTTAGCCTTAGCTAAGGTTTGTTGATTTGAATAATTCAGTTAGACGAATGAGGGCATGAAGTAGGGGGACATGAGAATTGTAAAGAAGAACACAAATACAGTTTGGATTATTTTTCAATATTTACTTTACTTTTTCTTTACTTTGCTATTTAGGTACTTACACCAACTTTTCAATGTATATTAGCCCATTTATTATTGAAAGAACTTACTGTTTTCTGGAATTGGCACTGACTTTTCATCTTAGTGAAAAGGAAGAGGTCTCCATACTATATTGCCACCAGAACTCAGCTTAAAATGATGTTCTAGGACTCTGTTTTATAGGATAACCATTTATCTTGGTTTGCTAAACATAGTCTCTGCTTATACTTGTTGTCCTAGCATAATTATTAATAGTGTCTCTTTTTATTCTTAAAGAATATGCCTTATATCCATTTAAAAGTGTTTAACAATAGTTAGTTAATGGGTATACTCACCTCACTTCACGCCTTGTTAAAACTCTAGCTCCGTGGTGTATCTAAAGTAATTTTTGAAAATAAAAATTACCAAGATAAACATCAGGGAATACTCATTTGTTGCCGAAGGAAATTAAACACTTTCTCAGGTTTTCTACTAAGAAAGAAACTCTGAAAGAAAATACTATTAAATTTGACAAGTAAAAAGAAAAATTTCTGTGTGTATATGTATAGTTTATATGTAAATATAAAATATATTTATATTTTTATATCTATATACTATATATAATTTATATATATAATACAATATATATGAAGCACCATAAATGAAATTTTAAAAAGAAAAGCAAGTAACATACTAGAAAAATATCTGCAGCGTGTATTAGATGCAAAAGGTTAATTTGTCTTTTTACAAAGAAGAAACTTCAATAACTTTAGTACTTATGAATCTACTATTGATTTGATACAGAAAATCAAGAGAAAGAGAAAGTAATAGGAATATTAATTGTGCTAGAGTGTAGATCTCTTCCCAGCCCCAAAGAACCCTCATGACCTACTTACAGGTGTCTTATTTTTCAAGATGCAGAAGAGCAATGTAATTTCCTCTGTGGCTATTGTGAGCAACCTTAATCTTGTTCTTTTATGATATTGTGTCATAATTCAAATTAAAAAGTATGGAAGGTAAATAGTATATTTTTAATTCTGAAGCTGTCCATAGCTTTAAAAGTAATGGTTAAGAACAAGTCAATATAAAATGTTCCCTGGAAATGTCCAGTTATTTTAGGAAGTTTTTGTATATTTACATTAGCAAGTGTCAATTTCAATATTATATGAAATTATAAGCCAACTCTACATAGTATAATAGGTAAAAAATATCTGAGTTGAATTCTAAAAACTCCAAAATATTGGTCAGTCGCTTAGTCTTGCTCAGGTGGACAATTTCAGGTTTTCAGTATCAGTGACCTAAATGGTTATGTAATTTACTTACAACCACATAATTAATTTTGTGTTAAATCACATCACTTGGTTATTATTTATTATAATACTTATATTCTATAAAGATATCTCACCTTGATTGTACACAACACAGTTAACCTCTAGTTCTTTTTTCTCTAGCACATGCTAGTGATGGAAGATATGCTGAAAGACTTTCTCCTTGGAGAACACTTATTGTTGGTTGGCAACCAGGTGAGTTATGGCTAAAATCTAGATACTAATGAAAAAATGATAGTAACAATTTAAAAGCAGTAAGTTTCTTCTTGTGGGGATCAGTTTGTTTTCCCCTATTAAATGACTGGTTTAATTAAAGGATGGGAGTCTGCTACCCTCTAAACTTCAAAATTACCTTATCACCCTCCGTTCTATCTCTCACCAAGTTCTGTTCATTCTATCTTATAGGTATCTACTCTTGTCCACATCTGTCACTCTAGCCCCAGTGATCTTCACCTGTCACCTGGATTACAGCAATAGTTTCCTATGATAGCTCCATCCCCACTTTATGCCCATTCTTACCTACTGTCCATTCTGTAGTATCTGTAGTCAGACTGATACTTACTTGTAAAACTAAAATCTAATTGAGTCTCTCTTTTTGCTGAAATTGGTTTCCCATTGCTGTTAGGTACAGTCTGAGTCTTCAGTATGGTGTACAGTCGTACAGGATTCACCCTCTGCCCACCCCTCTAGTCCTAAGCCATGGCCCCTTCTTTCTCTCACTGTGTTGGCTTGAGGCACTCTGCAGTTTCTTATCTGTTCGGTTATTTATCTCTGCTCTGGTCCCCGGTACACATTCCTCCTTCTACAGGGAGAACTTCCTGTCTCCTTCCCATATATCCTCCCTTTAACCCATGGAAGGGAGGCCTTTCCTTGTCCCTGGCTGAATAGGTTTTTCCCGCTTCTACTCCCTTTTATCTCTCTTTTATCATGCTAGTCATACCATATGACTGTCTTTGCAACTTGTCTATATGTCCCTTGAGAGCAGATACCATGTTTTTCTTATTTATCTCTGTCCTCAGCTCCTAGCAGGGTACCTGTTGCATAGTAGACACTCAATGTATGTTTATGGAGGAACGGATGGAAATTTTAGGTTTACAGGGCCTGATAATTTTCCTCAATTGAATTTTCAGGCTCACAAGGAACAGCACTTTTGGTTTTTTAAATTGGTCTTAAATTAAGGGTAACAAGGTTTCTAAAGTTTGGTTTCTATTTTTTTTCTCTTTTGTGCTTTTTAAAATAATATATACTCTTTATATATTTAGTTCCTCAAACTAATCATTTTAAAGTATTGATTTAAAATAAAAAATAAAAAATGGGCCAATTGAGTGGTTTATTGATTTGAGTGCATAGGCTTGGAAGTTAGATGACTAGAGGCTCAACAGCAGCTAACTCTTCCACATATGTTTGTATGACTTTGGGCAAACTGCTTGTCTTACTAAGGCTCAGTTTTCTGATGTCTAACTTGGGAATAAATAGTATGTTCTCTTTGGGCTAATGTAATGTAATGTTAAGGAGGTCATGGGATAACGTATAGGAAGTACTTCACACGGTGCTCAGTTCTGTCAGCTAAATACCTGTGTATCACTGTACAGTTTAAAAGTAACATTCACTTTTGAATTTACTTTTAAAAGTGAAAATGTTTCATTTTTTAAAATAAGAATTTAAAATAGAACAATAAATTATTTATGACCCTTTAATTCCAACTGTTTGAAAAATCCTACCTATTTTTCTTCACTGAAAAATACAAGATTAGCCTATATACCAGAGTGGGAGGATGAAGATCAGTTAACAGTCAGTATTTGGTTCTTGATATTGAAACCCAGGAAGTCACAATTCTCATCTCACTTGAATGCTCGGTGGACGTTCAAGTCATATATAGCCCAAAGTACTTTGTAAACTTTTTGTAAGAGTTTCACAAACTTTTTGTAAGTTAAACTTTGGTGCATTCAGTGTGTCTTTTTCAGAACTTCTGCCATTGTCTGAATGGCCTGAGACACAGAGGCTGTTGGCATCCCAGCAGCAGCAGACCAGCATGGAGAAGAGAATAGACCTTTTGAAATATCTCCCATGGTATTGCTATCCTAAGGGTTTGGTGGGTTAGATGCAGTTGGTTTCTTGGCAATGGTAGCACTTACAGTTGAGCAGGTAGTAGATTAGAGTTTCAGGAGGGGCTTCTAGGTTAAAAGGTTGAAATTAATGCCTAGCCAATAACCAGAGAGACAGAAAGCATTGTCTAACCTGTGGAGGACTGGGGAGAGCTATGCAGAGTGAAGTGTGAAATAGAACAGAGGGTTGCTTCTGCTTTATGATGAGTGAAACAGTGACTGTTAAAGTTTTTTGGAATTGTCCTAGAGTGCTGTACACACCTTGGCATAAAATCTAATATGCTATCTCTCATTTGTTGCCAGTCCTAAAGAAAGGAACAAGGCATTAGAGCAAAGGTTCAGGGGCTCAGGGGAGCCCTCAGCTCCCCTGAGAGGACATTTCTCCAGGTTCTTGGTCTATCGCTCTCTCAAGAATGGGAGAGGAGACCACAGCGCAGTGCGCTCATAAATACCAGACTCAAAAAGTGCAGAAAAGTGATTTATTTAGGTAGAGAAAGAGAAAAGGGAGAGGAAGAGAGAAAGCTTCCATGAGAGAGAGAGAGAAAGTGTGGAAGGGAACCCCAGAGGGGAAATCCCGGAGAGAGAAAGACAGCTTCCACCAAGGGAGTGTTCCTGGATGGGGGATCCAAACATGGAGTCCCAAGAGGGTGTAGAAGAAGGGGACGCTTAACCTGGGAGGAAACCCCACCTTCTCCAAGACCCCTGGCCAATGAAAGGAGTTCCTTAGAACTTCCGCTGGAATGACTGACTTTTGACCCTTTCCCATGCGCGAGAAAATTAAAACAGATACTGTTAAATCTCCCGGATGGAGAGAGACGGAAGAGGGGCATGGCGCTGGGAAGTTCTTGGCCTTACAACTACTCCCCCTTGTGGGCCCGGAAAGAGAACACATTCCCTCAGTTGGACTCTAGCATCTGATAAGGATGAGCAAGCCCATCAATTTTCAATCCTGTCTAGGACTGGTTCAGGATTCAGCTAGATAGAGCCTGCAAGTTGAAGATCCTCAGGAAGAGTAAGGCAGGTGCCATGGGGTGGCACAAACTTTTACTTATCAGTTCTATCACAAACACCATCAGTGGTCAGCAGATCAGTGTCTTGCCTTCTTGTACCCCTATCCTGCCACTCTCCACTTGGGAGAAAAGAAATTGCAAAGAGATTATGTTTAGTATAATTTGCTATGTTTAGCTGTCCCTTTTCATAACAAAAGAGTTTTTTATTCTTTCGTTATAAACCTCTAAGATCATCAGTGTTATATCATAGTACCAATGTTGAAGGAACATTTATATTTTGTAAGTAAATTCTGCTACTTGTGTTCATTATATTACATAGTGAAAAAGTCTACCTCTCTTAGACTGTCATTTGATATCCTCCATGGTCTAATCCTGCTCTGCTTTCAGCCTGGTGTCTGATTTCTCCCCATAAACTCTTGTCCTCAGATAAATTAAATACTGTTTTCCCAAACATACCTTCTTAACAGTATTATATTTCAACCTCTGACCTTTTCTTATGTGAATAAGAAAATGTGAATAGGCAAAGATAGAGGAAAGAAGAGAGTGTGCTGTGGCATGGAAATGCGGAAATGTGGCATCATGGAAAAGGAGTAAGCTGGGAACCCAAAGATGTACCTTCTTTTTCAGATTTTTTAACTCTGTGATAGTTCAGTAAATTGTTATTGAGTAAATTGATATGTGTGGTATCAACTGATATGTGATGCTGAGTAAATAGTTATTCCTTCTAATTAGGGCCTTTTCCTTTTTCTTATCTAAAAAAATATAGGGTGGGAATGGATATTTTCTAGGATCTCTCTGGCTGTAATATTCTACAATATGCTTCTTTAATAAAGTCCTCATGAACACTACGGCTTGAAGGCATATCACTCTCTGAACTGTGATAGGAGGTTACTTACAGATTTCTTTTGGGCTCCATATAGATTTATGCATTTGCCCACCATCTCCATGAAAGAGAGAGAAAGAGTCTTCATTATTTTTGTGTCCTCCCTGATGCCTTGCATGCAGTAGACATTCAATAAATACTTGCTGAATTAATTACTAGAGTTTAGAGGACTATCTGAAATAAATTCCTGGCTGGGTGTGGTACTCATCCCAGCACTTTGGGAGGCCAAGGTGAGCGGATCACTTGAGGCCAGGAGTTCAAGACCAGCCTGGCCAACATGGCAAAATCTTGTCTCTACTAAAAGAAAAAAAAAGGGTGGAGTGGCACACACTTGTAGTCCCAGGTACTCAGGAGGCTGAGACAGGAGAATCATGAATCTGGGAGGTGGAGGCCACAGTGAGCCAAGATCACGCCACTACCCTCCAGCCTGGAAGACAGAGCAAGACTCCATTTCAAAAAAATAAATTAATAAAGATATAAATAAATTCCTAATGAGTAGCCAAAATTATTTAGAAGTAATATGAATTTCAAATTTAGGCTTAGTTGGATTGTTTTCAGGGAGTTATAAGACAAATTGAAATTTCTTTTTCTCTGAGCTTGCAACTGTTTAAGTGAGGGAGACAAATGAATTAGATAAAATCTACCTTCTCAAGAGAGTAAATAGTTAAGTAACCCATTCAACTGGATATGATGTTCCGTGATGACAGGATCAGAGACTGGCAATGTTATTACTAAGACAGAATAATGAAATGCTAATTATTTTTAAATTTCTAATAACAAAGTGCTGATTAGTATTTAGCTAATTAAATCATATATAACTTTGCTTGTGCTTGCATTTACAAGGTCGGGGGTGGAAATTGGATCAAGGTGGCTGGTTAAAATCTAAATAGAACTTTCTGAATCCTTTAGCCAACTTCAATTACTTTCTAATGTGTTTTCATAAGGTAACATCTGTGCTAAGATCTGAGCAAGATTCTATGGTTAGACTCTTGGCTGCTTCCGCTTGATAGGTATGAGGGAGTACAGAGCCACCTGTAGTATTGCTTGGCAAATGCAGTACCCCACAGAGCTGTGCTTTGCTAAGGACTGGTATGGAGTTTACGTGTTCTCTTTCTCTCTGCTGTCCTGAGTGCTGATCATCTAGGAGAGTTATTTATTTGGGAATGTGTATTTTTGCAGTGATAGTAACTCAGGTCCTACTTCAGTAGCTTTAAAAATGCTACTGGACCTGGTGGCTCACACCTGTAATCCCAGCACTTTGGGAATCCGAAGTGGGCAATCCCCTGAGGTCGGCAGCTCACTATGAAAATGCCTATTTTAATCACATGATTTATTTTGAAAGTAAATGAATCACTTGTACCAATTGATTGGGCTCCTTTCTTTCTCCTTCTAAAACATTGTCTATAGATAATATCCAGTCTACACAGCCTTCTGTTTGCAAACTAGAAACTGGCTGATGTCTATGAAAGAAATGTTTCATCACTTGATATTATACCTAAAGATATTTTAGAAGACTGCTCTGTTACCAGTGGTAACTTTTACAATGAGGAAATTAAAGAGAATGAGTGCTGATTTTGAGGTATCTCAAGGTTTATCATATTTATTAAACTCGATCTTACCTTTTTCTTGCAGATATTATCTTTTCTAAGAATCTATGATATTAGAAAACATTTTACATCTGTTGGGAAGCTAAAAACAGTCCCACAAGTACCACTTGTCATAGCAAAATAAAGTAGCCTTCCCCTTACTTATAATAAAATTGATTTTTAAAAAGTCTTTCTATTTTCTGCATGAGATTTTATGACACAGCACAGTCTTTCTGGTAAGTGCAGCAGAATTGCTGCCTTTCTGCCAAGTGGGATAGGGCACCCTGAAATTATATGTGTTTGAGGGTCACTTAGAGTATAATGCTGCATATTATAGAACCACTTTAGAATACATAACATGCATTGTTTTCTACCTACTGTAATTATAACATCATATGTATGTTTTATATTAGTAGGAGTTTCATGCTGTGCTTTTTTTTAAAGTCATAATATGACTTTCTATTTAACAAAAAGAGAGATGGCTATGTATTTTCTAGCCAATGATGCTTTTTCTATGCCAGCTGTAGCTCAAGGTTAAGTTTCCTGCCTTCCTCGCCTTCCCATACCTGCTTTTCTTTTGATGTGTAGTGTCATATTCAATTTAATATACAGTATATTGATTGTGAAAATTTGGGGCTATAGAATCAGCCATATAATTACCGTATTTCTTTTTGTTTAAAAAAATCCTTGCTGGGTGCAGTGGCTCATGCCTGTAATCCTAGCATTTTGAGAGGCTAAGGTGGGTGGATTGCTTGAGTCCGGGAGTTTGAGACTGGTGCTGGCAATATGGCAAAACCATCTCTACAAAAAATACAAAAATTAGCCAGGCATGGTGGCATGCACCTGTAGTCCTAGCTACCTGGGATACTTAGGCAGAAGGATTGCTTGAGCTTGGGAGGCAGAGGTTGCAATGAGCTGAGATCACGTCATCGCACTCCAGCCTGGGTGACAGAGCAAGACCCTGTCTCAAAAATAAAAATTAAAAAAATAAAAGTCCCTAAGACTAAATCTCTGTTTTGTGTAAGAATACGTATGTTTTGAGAGATAGTTGCTTTTTATCAGATATTTGAAGCCAGAACATATTTTAGGAATATGGTGTTCTGAAATGTTCAAGAAACCCTTACCCAAGAGTTATTTTTTAGGCCAGGTATGATGGCTCACACCTATAATCCCAGCACTTTGGGAGGCCCAGGCGGGCAGATCACCTGAGGTCCAGCGTTTGAGAATAGCCTGGCCAACATGGTGAAACCCTGTATCTACTAAAAATACAAAAATTAGCCAGGTGTGGTGGTACAAGCCTGAAATCCCAGTTACTTGGGAAGCTGAGGCAGGAAAAACATTTGAACCTGGGAGACAGAGGTTGCTTTATCTATTCTCCTAACACTTTTTTTGGTGTCATCTTTTAATATATTATTCTTTTGCATATCATTTTTCTTATAGATATTTCACCATTTATCTCTAATATGACACACTTTTATTACTACACCTAACAAATTAACAATAATCCCTTCATACAACCTGATACTCTGTTTTCAATTTTCCACAGTTAACTCGTAAGTATTATTTTTGACTGAGTATAATGGCTCACACCTGTAATTTCAGCACTTTGGGAGGCCAAGGTAGCCAGATGCCTTGATCCCAGAAGTTCCAGACCAGCCTGGGCAATACAGTAAAATCCTGTCTCTACAGTAATTACAAAAATTAATTATCTGGGCATGGTGGCGTGCACCTGTAGTCCCAGCTACTTGGGAGGCTGAGGTGGGAGGATCGCCTGACCCCAGGAGGTGCAGGTTTCAGTGAGCCAAGATTAGGCCAATACATTCCAGCCTGGGCAGTAGAACAAGATTCTGTCTTAAAAAAAGAAAAAAAAGACGTTGTTTTATAATTGATTTGTTCTAATCAGCATCAAAACAAAGCCTGGTCATTGGATTTAGTTGATGTGCCTACTAAGTCTCTTTGAAAGAGGAAAGATGTACTCTCCTGTTGTCTTTATCCTGAGAGGTATAGACCCATTTTTATGTATATAAACATTTTATTCAGAATTATACTAATTTTAATGAAATTCCATTGAGAAAATATTATAAAAGTAAATTTCACTAGGCCAATTTAACTTCATGATTAATTATACAATGAAATTATGCCATATCTACTTTTTCCAGGTAGGAAATGATTCATTCTTCTCCGAGTTTTCATAGCATTTGATTTTTAAACTCTTTTATACACTCTGAAAATCAATAAACATATATTTAATGCCTACTAAGCAAGACTCTATGAACATTTTAACTATATAATTATTTGTATCTTATTCTGTCTATTAATTTCAAACTTATTGTGATCAGAGATTCTATTTTTCTCCTGGTAGAGGTTTAGTAAATGTTGAATTATTTGATATTGAGATACTGTGAGTATTTTATTGCTAAAATTAAAGATTGTGTGAATTTTGCTCATTAATAATTTGAACTAAGCCCTGGCAGATTGCTACCGTGCCCCATCAGAAATATACCATGTTGCTATGACAGCATAATTGTTTAATATCTGTAGAGGCACTGAACAGTTTGTCCAGAAATTTTCTTGCCTGTGTCCCCAGCTGGAAGTGGCAGCAGGGAATTTAATAACGTAGTGTCTAATAGCTCCAGCAGCCTGGGGATCCCAAGGCTATGAAATACTTGGTTTCATCAAATGCAGTGGCACTCATTTTTATTTTAAATTATTTTTTGTTCATTCTCAAACCCCTTAGTGAAGTTGCCTGAATTACAATGTGGAAATTCTTTGGCATTCTGCCACATTCTTTCTGCAATTTAGTTTGTCTATCCATTGTTTCTTAGTGAATATTTTTTCTTGCATTTATTTTGAATCTGAATTTGTTTCTGCAGACACATTGATCTCCCCTCCCCGCCTCCATAGTATTTGTCATGGCTGCTTTGGTTATACCTGATGGCTGACCACACTACCCAAAACCATATCTTTGCCATTTATAACAACACAGTATTTCAAAGGGAAAATACAGGGGTGTAGATTTTATTATTTTCATGTGAAAAGGAGGTTATGACTTTGATAAGGAGCTTTATAAGGATTGTGTTTTAGAGCCATGCAAACTAGTAATGCAATTGAAATGTACGTTTTCTCATCTGACTTCGGACTACTGGAACCCATTTGTATGACTGTTTGGGATTATTTATTATTCAGTTTTAATAATGTTTTTCTGATTACAAAAGTAATGTATATGTATTGAGAGATTTTTGTAAATAAGAAATTTCCAATGGTCATTAGCAGTGATCTCTCACTTTAAGACGAAAGAATATCATTGTAAAATAGTGTTTGGAGATTAGCTTGTCTCAGCCCTCTCTGTTCAGATGAGCAATCTAGACTCAGGTGGTGGTAAAGATTCCCACCTGAGAGGGATAGCAAAGATTATAGTCAAGTCTTCAAAATCCTTAATATAGTGAATTTTAAGGCATTTAAGCGAAGAATTAGAAGGTTCAACATTTGATGGGATTTTTTTAAAGCAGTTAAAATTTATTTCTCTGGATTTGCTATAATATTAGTTTATTTATTTTGTTACTTTTTACTATAATTGGTATATGTTAATGACATTCATGTGATGACTTTTCTTTCTTTTTTTATTTATTTTTTTATTTTGACAGAGTTTCTCTCTTGTTACCCTGGCTGGAGTGCAATGGCTCAATCTCAGCTCATTGCAACCTCCACCTCCTGGGTTCAAGTGATTCTCCTACCTCAGCCTCTGAGTAGCTGGGATTACAGGCATGCACCACCATGCCTGGCTAATTTTTTATTTTTAGTAGAGACCAGGTTTCTCCATGTTGGTCAGGCTGGTCTTGAACTCCTGACCTCAGGTGATCTGCCCGCCTCGGCCTTCCAAAGTGCTGGGATTGCAGGCATGAGCCACTGTGCCCAGCCCATGTGGTCACTTTTCTAACAAAGAAATAAGCACCCTAGGCAAAGAACATCTCTAACTATTATACAAGCTGAACTAACTTTATGAAAATTATTTAAAAATTGGAGGGAACTAAGGCCCACAGTAGACAAGTTTCAGTGAACATGCAAGAAAGCTGAACATAGGCAGGGGTCCATTTTTTAAAATTGTTGAAGACAAGATCGGGATTTGCTTCCTCACTGTTCTCCCTTCTGAACCTTAGAAAACATGCAGGGAACTGACTGATCTTTGACTCCGTGGCATTAAGAGACCTGAATAGGGGATGATTTTGGCCTCAAGGAGCAAGCATGTCTACCTGCCAAGGACCTGTCACATTGCTAGAGTACATTGGTGAAAGAGAGTGGTTTAAGAACCCAAAGGAGGAAATCATTCTGGTGCTGAGAGTTAAAAGAGAGAAAACAACGGAACAGATAGGCAAAGTTTGAGAGGAGTTGGAACATTTCATAAGAAGGCTAGATGAGGGGGTGGAAGATGACAGACAGATGCGAAAAGATGAGCTACTGTAGTCAAAAGAAATCACATAACCAAAGATATGGAAGTGGAAAGGTAATTGTTCAGGAGACAACTAAGGAACTTGTTTGAGTGAGACTCACAGAGGGCTGATGAGCATGCTTGCAAGTTTAGCTGCTTTTGCAGGGATCCTTCAAGGCCTGTCACAAATCCTTCAGCATTCAAGTCCCAACATTTAGCCCAAATCCCATTCCTAGACTAATTTTCTCTTTGACTCTTTATTCCTTTTTAGCCCCTTTCTCCTACTCCATTTCTTTCTCTCTCTCCTCCTTTGATAGAACATGGATAGAGTTTCCTACTTTCTGTATTTTTTTCTTGTCCAGAAAGAAAAGCGCCAAAGCCCCTTTCCTCTAAGGAATTTTACTGCTAATCTCTCTGAGGAAACAGGGTAACTAAAATAATAAAGCCAAGAAAGTTATGAGTCCCAGAATCCCTCAGAGCTTTTTTTTTCTTTTTTTTAATTTTAGAGGTTTTTCTTTTTCTTTTTCTTTTTCTTTTATTATAGTTTAAGTTCCAGGGTACATGTGCAGATCTTGCAAAATTGTTACATAGGTATACACATGCTATGGTGGTTTGCTGCCTCCATCTCCCAATCACCTATATTAGGTATTTCTCCCAGTGTTATCCCTCCCCAATCTCCCTACCCCTCGCTATCCCTTCCCTAGCTCTACACCAACCAACGACCCTGGTGTGTGATGTTCCCTTCCCTGTGTCCATGTGTTCTCATTACTCAACACCCACCTATGATTGAGAACATGCAGTGTTTGGTTTTCTGTTCTTGTGTCAGTTTGCTGAGAATGATGGTTTCCAGATTCATCCATGTCCCTGCAAAGGACATGAACTCATCCTTTTTTATGGCTGCACAGTATTCCATGGTATATATGTGCCACATTTGCTTTATCCAGTCTATCATTGATGGGCATTTTGGTTGGTTCCAAGTCTTTGCTATAGTAAACAGTGCCTCATTGAACATACGTGTACATGTGTCTTTATAATAAAACAATTTATAATCCTTTGGGTATATACCCAATAATGGGATTGCTGGGTCAAATGGTTTTTCTATTTCTAGATCCTTGAAGAATCACCACACTGTCTTCTACAATGGTTGAACTAATTTACACTCCTACCAACAGTGTAAAAGTGTTCCTATTTCTCCACATCCTCTCCAGCATCTGTTGTCTCCAGATTTTTTAATGATCGCCTTTCTAACTGGTATAAGATGGTATCTCAATGTGGTTTTGATTTGCATTTCTCTAATGACCAGTGATGATGAGCATTTTTTCATATGTTCATTGGCCGCATGCATGTCTTCTTTTGAAAAGTGCCTGTACTAGCCATTGTGAAAACATACCAGATTTTAAAGACCATTGACACAATGAAGAAACTGCGTCAACTAATGGGCAAAACAACTAGCTAGTATCAAAATGGCAGGATCAAATTCACACTTAACAATATTAACCTTAAATGTAAACAGGCTAAATGGCCCAACCAAAAGACACAGACTGGCAAATTGGATAAAAAGTCAAGACCCATCGGTATGCTGTATTCAGAAGACCCATCTCACGTGCAAAGACACACATAGACTCAAAATAAAGGGATGGAGGAAGATTTACCAAGCAAATGGAGAGCAAAAAGTAGCAGGGGTTGCAATCCTAGTCTCTGACAAAATGGACTTTAACAAAGATCAAAAGAGACAAAGACGGGCATTACATAACGGTAAAAGGATCAATGCAACAAGAAGAGCTAACTATCCTAAATGTCTATGCACCCAATACAGGAGCTCTCAGATACATAAAGCAAGTTCTTAACGACCTACAAAGAGACTTAGACTCATACACAATAATAGTGAGAGACTTTAACACTCCACTGTCAATATTAGACAGATCAATGAGAAAATTAACAAGGATACGCAGGACTTGAACACAGATCTGGATCAAGCAGACCTAAGAGACATTAGCAGAACTCCCCACCCTAAATCCACAGAATATACATTCTTTTCAGCACCGCATCGCATTTACTCTAAAATTGAACACATAATTGGAAGTAAATCACTCCTCAGCAAATGTAAAAGAACGGAAATCATAACAACTAGTCTCTCAGACCACAGTGCAATCAAATTAGAATTCAGGATTAAGAAACTCACTCAAAACCACACAACTACATGGAAACAGAGTTCTTAAAGTCATAGTCCCTGAGCTTTTCTCTCTCAGAAACTGGAAGCATGTTTAATTCCTCTCTTTGGTTTGATTCCTGTCTGTGGGTCTTCACATAATTCCTACTTCTAACCCTCTAGTGAAAGGGCTACCTGACTCCTGCTTCTGTGAAAATCCTTCTGTCCAGTACATTGTCATGGAGAGCACAGTTTGACAGAACAGTAATGATAAACGTTAGCATCATTCTCATGATATAATTTGCATTTTTTTAGGATCTCTCATTCCACATGTTTCTTCTCCCATTTCAAATTTTCACTTACTAAATATTATTCTCAATAAGAGTTAATAATGATATAAAAATTTATTTCACGTTTTTTACTAAAGGATACAAATTGCATATATATTAATAGAATTTTTACTAGTAAGTAAAGATAAATATGTATAGGAACAAAATGGAAATGTTAGCAGATTTTTTAAGCAGCTGCACACTGGATGATTATTGTTTTTTAAATTTCCCAGTGAAAAAAATGAGCATGTGTAACTTTATAATGGAAAAATAAGACACTATTTATGTATTTATTCAATTAAAGTAATCCTGAGGATTTTCTATTCTAGGCAAAAACTGTGATTAGAAGGAACAAGTCATTATAACTGTTTCATTTTTCTCAAGATATTTACAGAAATTCTTTCCTAGATGATGCCTTCAGCATTTTCTCGAAGGAATTATCAGAGCTTCTTAAAATGAAGTAGGAAGCAACTTGATGAGATCTCTGTTTTAGAAAAATAACAAATTGGGGATCGTCTTGTTGTAAATCTGAAGGTGGGAAACCAAACCAAATTAGGCGTTTTTCAGGAGTCTGGGGAGGGGATGATCTACCCTTGTGCTGAGATAGTGAATTGGAGAGGAAGGAACAGGTATGGGAAGCAGACACTTCAAAGTAAACGTATCCAAAATTAAACTGCCTTTTATAACTTGACTTCCCTCGCCCACCCAGCTAATACAGTTCTCCTCCCCTTTTTCTTCCATGACCTGCCACTCTATTGCCCAATATAGAAAAACTTTGACTTCTTTATCTCCTCATCCTTACCTCCAGGCCCTCAGTAAGTCCTGTCGGTTCCTTTTCCTAAATATCTCTTAAATCTGTTCATTTATCTCTATCCAATAATTTAGACCACCATCATCTCCTCCTTTGAAAGGAGTTTCAAACTGCTTTCCTTTGCTTTCTCTTCTGGTATCTACCAGACTCCACCATACCATTCCATGAGAGCAATTTTCTAAAACTGAAAATCTGATCCTGTTATTCCTTTACTTCAGTGGCTTCTTGGTGCTTTGAGGAAACAGTTCTAACTCTTTTAAGTGGCTTCCAGGGCTTTGCCAGACTTAAACCCCACCTCCCTTTCTAGACTAGTTTCTTACCACTCCCTTCCTCACTTTTCTCTAGCTTCTGACTTCTTGCAGACCTGTCCAGCTCTCCAGATGACTGTTACAGTCTTGACACCTACTGTACTCTCTACCTGTAACACTCCCCTTTCTCATCTTTCCCTGTACCTCTTTAATTCCTTGATATCTCAATTTAAGTATAACTGCAGTTGGACTTCCTGAGCCCTTAGGTTAACTCTTCAAGGATTCTGGATTGTAATATGACACTGTATCTATTATATGTCTTGTCTGTGTTCCCTACTAGACTGTAAGCTGTGAATATGGTGAGAGGCTGTAGCTGTTTTCTTTACCATTATATCCAGCTCAGCTAGGACAGTGCTATAATATTAGGTGCTCAAATAATTGATGAGGTAGGCAAGGAAGTGAGAGACGGAGAAAAGAAGGAAGGGAGGGAGGGAGGAAGGGAGGGAGGGAGGGAGGGAGGGAGAAAATGTCAGAAGGGAAAGAGGAACGAAGGAAACAGAAGGAATGGAGGGCAAGAATAAAACTAAAAGTTTTGCAGGTAGAGACTGCAAAGATCCTAGTGACATTTTAAATGAGGTCAGAGGGGAAAAAAGTTAAGCCATCAAAATATTCTAGCATTCTTTTATTGAGAAGCTGAGTACATGACAATAATGTTAGATGGGGGTTGAAAAGAGACAAAAGTAGGTTTGGGTAGAAGGATAATAAGTTCATTGTGAGTATCTGTTATAGAAGTTCAGTTGACAGTTAAGAATAGGGCATATTGAATGAAGCTTAGGAAAGAAGTGTGCGCTGTAGGTGATGACTGAGGTCATGGGAGTGGGTGATATTTCCCAGAGAGCAAGACAGCTGAGATTGGAGTTCTGGAGACTCCAGCATTTAAAGAGACACAGCAAAAGAGCTCCTTAGTGGCAGCCTGGACTCTACATCTCATCCTATATTTATGGGACTTGTAACTCCTAAATCGTGTTTTGCTCAGGAGGAATTTGAATAAGCATGGCTATTTAATAACTGTAGAGGTGAGGAGAAAGGAAGAACTCCCTGATAGCACATTTTCGTGACATTTCTTCCAGAAAATCCTTTGTATTTCCAATATTGTAATAATGTATTCATGATGTCTGCTTTTCTTTAAGATTGCTGAATTTAACAGAACTGAAATACTAAAACAGACATTTTACTCATCTGAATTTATCTATTTAAAAATGTGTATTTATGGTCACATGCCATTTAAAGTTTACATATCAGTTGTAATTTACATACAAATGTGCAAATGTGATTTTTCTCCTGTGCTTCTGTGCTAGGCTTGAAACTATTTTAGGTGAAATCCAATTACATACTGAAAAGATTCCTAGAAGATGAAATGATCCATTGTTCTAATTTTAGTGAATTTGTCAGTTTGACATTTGGCTCTGATAACCTTGATTCTTTTGCAGGCGAAATAAATCAAATCACTTTTAAAATTTATCCCACCTAACTTATTTATTTATTTATTTTAGAGGTGGAGTCTTGCTCTATTACCAGGCTGTAGTATAGTGGTGTGATGATAGCTCGCTGTAGCCTCAAATTCCTAGGCTCAAGAGATCCTTCCACCTCAGCCTCCCAAGTAGCTAGGTCTACAGGCGTGTGCCACTATGCCTGGCTAATTGTTTTTGTTTTTTGTTTTTTTTTTGTAAAGATATGGTCTCACTATGTTGCCCAGGCTGATCTCAAACTCTGGGCTCAAGTGATCCTCCCACTTGAGCCACCCAAAGCTCTGGGATTACTGGTGTGAGTCATGCACCTGGCCCGTTCTACTTTTATAAGTCCATAATTTCATCGTCCTTATAAACATGGTCACCAATAATATTTTACCAGAATCCTCACTCATTTTCCAGTACTTTCCAAACTCCCTATATTCATTTATTCACTTGACAAATATTTATTGATTGCACTCTCAGGCACTGCGCTGAGCTCTGGGGACATAGTGATAAGCAAAACAGACATGGTTTCTACCCCCTGTAGCACTCAATAAATACCCATTCAATTGATTTGAATTTCTATCCTTGATGCTTGTAGAATGCCTTTCTTCACAAGATGTTTGAGTATGTAGTAAAAATACCAGTTAAAGTGCCTGCTTCCCTATTAGGCTTCTGCTGTTATTGCTGTATACCATGCATTGTCCCAGTCTGCCTAATTATTTCTTCAGGATGGACCTAGAAGTGAGGAAGGAGATAGCTTAAGGCCCAGATTACCGAAATCAATTTCAAACTAAAAGAAGTATATTCCATAATGCAGGAATTATAATTATGAACATCAGAATTATATAGACCTGGATTTGAGTCCTGGTTTCACTATAATTACCTGTGTGTGACTGTGTGCACCATGCTTACCTCTGAGCCTTGGTTTCTTGATTTGTGAGGTTGAAATAATTATAATACCTACCTCATGGGACTGATGATTAAATGAAATAACACATGAAAATACTTACCATAGAGCCTGACACAGTATAGGTTAAGTGTTCCTTATCTGAAACCAGAATCATTTCATATTTTGGAATATTTGCATATACATACCAGTTGAGCATCCCTAATCTAAAAATCCAAAATGAAGTGCTCCAATGAGCATTTCTATTGAGCATGAACTTTGAGCATCTTGTTGGTGCTCAAAAAGTTTCAGAATTTGGAGCATTTGGGGTTTCAGATTTTTGGATTAACGATGCTCAACCTGTATAAGAATCAATAAGAGTTATTTTTGCTAGCATGTATGATATGAAGTCAGCTTTTAAACTATAACTCTTTCTACACAACCTACTTGTTAAAAGATTTACACCCCATTAATTGTATTCTACCTCTAAGTGAAAACTTTGAAATAAGGAAATAGCATGGGGGTGGATTCCATTTTTAACAGTCTGTCTTCTACAAAAGGATAGCAAGTCTCAGCACCAGTAAGTGGTAAGGAAATGAGGGCATTTCTAGAAAGAGCACATATAGTTGAGTTTTATTAATACACCTTGGTTATAAGTTTACTTTTAAATTTAAAGTTTTGAAGGACTGGAAAGTGGGATACAAGGAGAAGAAATGAGTGTTTGATTAGAATAGAAAAAGTACAGTATTATATTTACCTTTCTGTGACTGAAAATCATAATTCTGAAGAGCTGATTAGAAAAACCATTGTTTTATACTTACTTGATCACCTTTGATGACATTCTTCAAATCTGAAATAGTTAATACTAGTGGCATCTGCTGTGATGGCTAGACTTCAGTGTAAATTTACAGAACAGAAAAATCAATATGTAGGAAGTTAATTTATGGATTTCCTTTCAAATAAGAATGGCTTAGAACTAGTATGTTTAGAAATAAATTTATTAAACTCTTATGTCATAGGAGATATTCCATATATGTTTGCCAGTTTGGTTTTCATGAACAGTAAACTAAAATAGTAAAAATGTGAGAAAGCAGGTTTTGGTAAAAGATTCTTCTGGTTTGGCATAAGCTGATCACCAGACAATAGCCTCTTTTCGTTTAATGTTTTCTGTGTAATTACAGGGTGTAGGAAAAAACAAGATTGTTGACAGATTCCTTCACCTGCTCAACAGACCCCGAGAATATATTCAGCTACACAGGTAAGACTATTAGACCCACAGCCTCTGAAAATCTCATTTAATCATTTGTTTCCCTCATGGTGCAATTTAAAAATGCTTTTCCTAAAGACGCATTTTATAAACCAGTTTTATTTCTGTTCCTATTGCTTTTATCTCTTCTCTCCTTTAAAGGTAATAAAACCATGCAAAATTTATTTTGAAAGTGACTGATGCTTTATAAACATGAATTAATAGATATTCTGTGGACAGAGAGTGATGAACATTACATTCTAAGAACAGCTCATCAACATAAAGGCTCTTAAGTTAAAAGAAAAACATGTAGGATCTAAGCCTGTTTTCTCACAAGCAGCTAAAACAGCTCACAAGGAGAAATCATGAACTATATGAATCTCAGGTATGAGATAAGGGACCCAGAAATCTGGAAGAAGTATGTTATTAGTTGTCTCCTTGCCTTCCTTAAAGTTACTTTTTAGATAATTTTGTGTGGTTAGAATGCTGGTTCAGGAGTGGCTTTTAATCAAATAGTTTTTCTCAATCTGGGTCATTTTTAGCTTTATGACTGAACCTGTTCTAATTTTTAAAAAATAAAATATAAATGACAGATCCACCAAAAACGAAATAGAGAGATAAGTCAAGAAATATATCAAGTAATGAATAACTTAAAACTAACTTAGATTGTTATTGTTTTAATCCCAGGAGGTAAAATTGTATGTATGTGTGTGTGTGTGTGTATATATATATATATGTACGTGTGTGTATATATATGTATGTATATATATATATATATATATATATAACAAAACTATACATATAACTATATAATATACAACTCTATATATATATACAGTATAATGGAAAGAACAGTGAATTGAGTTATAAAAATTAGTTTCAGTTTCTGGTTTGGGGCTTTTCACTAAGTGATTATCAGTTCTTGAGAGAGAATTGTAAGAGGATAAAGGCAGAGTTAGTGGGTCAAAGGAGAAAGAGGAAAGGACTTGGGGAAAGCCAAGATATGGTGAAAATATACCTCTGACTGTAATAGGATAGTGGTACCAGATTGGCCCTACCACAGTAAAAACTATAAAACTGAAAATCAACAAACAGTAGGAAAAGAACAACTATCTTTGAGCTGAACAACTACCAGAGTTCCTACATGACCAGGAACCTTCATTAAATACCCCTGGTATTCAGAAGGGTATGTATCTTATAAACTCCATGTTTTAGAAGCAGGACTAATCTACCCCTAAAGTAAGAGTTACTCCATACCTATCCTTAAAATTTTAAAACTAAGCCCAGTCTCATACAAAATGGCTTTAAAAATTAAAAAATGGGTATGTGGGAAGATAGGAATACCTTGAAAAAATCAAGGTGATTGAAAAGTAAATTCACGTCACACCCAAACAAACTTAACATTTAACCAAGAAGACCACAAAATCCAAACACTCAGCAATGTAGCAGTCATAGAGCCAAGTATTCGATAGTAAATTACTAGACATACAAAAAAGCAGGAAAATTGGTCAATAGAAATAGACTAAAAAAATGGCAGAATGATAGAATTAGCAGACAAGGACTATAAAACAGTTGCCATGAATATATTCAAACATTTAAAGGGAGAAAATGAACATAATGAGGGAATAATGGTAAATTCTCAGTATGAAAATGATAACCCTAAAAAAGCAACTTCACGTGCACACAACTATAGTCTCAAAAGAGAGGAGAAAAAAATGTGACAGAAAAATATTTGAAGAGATAATGGTAGGAAAATTCTCAAATTCTGTACAAAAGATAAAGTCACCAATCCAGGAAGCTCAATGAACTTAAGCAGAATAAACAAACAAAAAAAACCGCAACATGGCATATAATCAAATTGCTAAAAAACAAGAGAAAAATCTTTAAAATTACCAAAGGAAAAAAGACATATTACCTATAGAGGAACAATGATAAAAGTGACTGCTCACTTCTCCTGAGAAATAAGTATAAACCACAATTCAGCTGAAGTGCTGAAAGAAAAAAAAATCAGTACAGATTAGTATATTTGGCAAAAATATTCTTCAGAAGGCAAAATAATGACATTTTCAGACAAAAACTGAGAGTGTTTTTTATCAGCAGACCTGTATAATACAAAAAACAATTTACAATTTAGAATTTCCTATGAACCTAGATGTGAAAAATTTTTAACAAATGCTAACAAATCAAATTCTACAATATATAAAAAGGATAATATGTCATAACTGAGGAGGTTTTATCTCAGGAATACAAGGCTAGCTTAACATTTAAAAATCAAATAATGTAACATACTTAAAGAATAAATTAAAAAACCATATGTGGCAATTGCTGCCAGAAAACTCATTTGAGAAAATTCAATACCCATTCATGATAAAATGTCACATAAACTACAAATATCAGGAAACTTCCTCAATCAAATAAGAGACATCTATAAAAAGGCTATAGCTAACTTCATATTTAAAAATGAAAAACAAGGTTTTTCTCATGATTAGGAGAAAAGACAAGGATATTAACTACTCATATTATGCTGGAGGTGCCAGCTAGCACGATAAAGCAAGAAAACGTAATAAATGGCATACATGTTGTTTATAGATGACATCATTGCATGATTGCGTTTATAATAAAAATCTTAAGAAACATAAAAAATTAACTTGTTATTATAACTAATAACCAAGTTAAGGCCTTAGGATACAAGCAAAATGTACAAAAATCAATTGTATTCCATATATATATGCTAGTATATATAGCAATGAGAAAAAATTTAAAAATAGTATTTATAATAGTATAAAATATATATTTAAGAATAAATTAATTTAACAGAATATATGCAAATTTTAAATTTGCTATTGTTAATAGTGTATAACAAGGTCAATAACACCGTTGTTCCTTCAAATACTTCTAACTTGCTGTTGGCTGTTTGAAATGGAACTGAAGGTTATCTGTTTCATACTCATGAGATGATGAACTTCTGTCATAGCAAATTCTTCCCCTTATATTCATCGACCTCAACATCCTCCTCAATATCCTCAGTATCTCTGCTATACAGTGTTCATTCTACATTATTTGGAAATAGAGGGTATTCTTCTTTGTTGTTTACGGTAAATTTTTAATTCTGATTTTCTGCTACTATCATTTCTGCCAATATTAGAGAACTCTAATTACAAAGTGAGATCCATGAATTGGCTAAGCTAAATATAATTCTTCTCAATATGTTAGGCATTAAATGTTAAGAATTTGTTCCCTAGAAAGCCCTCTTCTCATTGTTATATTACTTGTTCCTACATTCCCACTCCCAACTTGCCATGTTTCTTTCTTCTGTCACCCATCATTTCATTTCCCAAATTTTATATAGGTCAACTATATATTTCAGAAAATTTCTGGCCTTTTCTAGTGCTTTAAGAATGCAGGTTCTTACATGTTCTCATTTATAAGTGGGAGCTAAACATTGAGTATTCATGGACATAAAGATGGCAACAATAGATAATGGGAACTGCTAGAGGGCAGGGAGAAGGAGTGGGGCAAGGAATGAAAATTAACTGTTGGTTACTATGTTTACTACATAGGTGGCAGAATCAGTAATACCCGAAAACTCAGGATCACACAATATAGCCATGTAAAAAACCTGCACATGCAACCCCTAAATCTAAAATAAAGGTTGTAATTATTTTTTTAAAAATAAGACTAATACTGGTTCTTTTACTCCAGCTTCATCCAAATTTTTACCACACTATTTTTATATCTTCTCATGGTTTTTTGTATAAATGATGTATTATATAAACACAGGAATTTTAGCTCAAACATTTTTAAAATATTTGTCGTATTAAAACTATACGACCATGTGTTATAGGAGATATAGGAAGAAATAAGAAACATAATCCTACCTTTAAGGAGCTGTAATACTGTTCTTACTTGTAATTATTTCAATCTTCCATGTTCCCCTGAATCTGAAACACTCTTTTTTTTTCCCTCTCCTTTAAACTATTCAATTAGTTTTTCCTCTCACATGGATAAAGTTGGAAATAATGAAAGAATCAGAATTTTTAACTAGTTTGCTAGTTCTCACTTGAACAATTTCTATTAGTAACGTATAGTTCCAACTTTTGAGCTACAGGACATATAGCAAGACCAATGTTTTATATTTAGGATGATAAGTGAACATTGCAGTTCATTCTTAGCAAAATTTGTGCTGTTTTATTTTGATTGCATAGTGGTTAGCTCCTACTGTAAAGTGAGAGTTCCCTTAAAAATATTTTATTACTTGACAGTTTTAATGAATGTATATACAGATCGTACTTAAGTGTGTAGTATTAATTTATAGCAAAGACAAATGAATTTAAATTTAATATTTTAAAATAATCAAGGAAAAAAAACTTTTTTTTTCCTTAAGTTGAAATTGGCATTGAAATTTATACTCCAGAAAAGAGGAAGTCACTTTTTGTGAGAATCACCTATATACATCTCTTCGTCTGAGATGTATATACATCTAAATTCATCCTTAAGATGGCTTTAGAAATTAAAATCCACTCTCAAGATAATACCCTAGGAAAAAGAAAGTCATTTTACATGAGAGTTTTTTCATATCATGGGGGCAGTTTCTCCATTCCTTTATTTTGAACCACAAAATATATTTTTAGAAAGATATATTAGGCTGAACTTCTCAGTCAATTCTAATTTTACATTATGGTCATTACTTACCACAACCAGCAAAAAAGGAGTCAATGAAATATAACAAGTATTTAGTAATTATTTCTAGGTTTATGTTACCACCATTATCATTATAAACAGGGCTTTTACTTGTGGGTTCATTATCTTTATTAGCTATGAGAAATTTTGATAAATGTTGTTTTAGGACCTAGTCCCATTAATTATTGGCAAAAAGTTATTTAGAATATCATCTTATGATATTTTAATGTCCTTAGGCTCAGTAATGATATTCCCGTTTTTATGCATGGTATTGGCTGTTTGTTTTCTCAGTCAGTTTTGCCAGGGGTTTATCAATAAAACCAACAAAAGTTGGTCAAAGAACCAACTTTTGGCATTGTTCAGAGTCTCTTTGTATGTTTTGTTTCTGTTTTAATAATTTCTGATTTTATTATACCCTTCCTTTTGTTTTTGTTGTATTTCACATGCTGTTTTTTTTAAACGTTTTGATATGAATGCTTAAATCCTTGATTTTCAATCTTTAATTTGTAATATACTCATTTGAGGCTATATATTTCTGAGCCTCTCTTTGGGTCTCAGTTCTCTCATCTCTGACTAAGAGAAGCAGTCAGGGTCATTTAAAAAATAATATCTTTCTTAGCTCTGTATTTTAGTATCTTTCATTAAGCAAAAAGAAGATGGTATTCAAGATGCTTTTAAAAGTTTAAAGGATTAGAAATACCATGCCTTACTTCCTGCCTAGAATGTCTTTAATACTAACCATTTGTTACAAAATCACAAATGATTCATAAATTGTAAAGAGTTCTATGTTGCTAATTTATATTCTGTAGTAATTCTGCATTGGCTAGATAAAAGTATTAGCTATGTTATTGATGAAAAAAATTCTTAAATTGAAAAATAATAAAAATTTCAAAGCTAAATATTTATATTTTATAGTACCCATTACTATATTATTTATTAAAAATAGTATTACAAATAAAATATCTATTCATTTTAAAAAAGGCTGTAAGTGTCTCTGACAATATTGGTTATTAACTATGTAAAGTGGGAAGTGAAAAGTCTCGATTTCTGTTTAAAATATATACATTACCCAGTTAAAATGGTTTTTATCCAAAAGGCAGTCGATAGCAAATGCTGGTGAAGATGTGGAGAAAAGGGAACCCTTGTATGCTGTTGGTGGGAATGTAAATTAGTACAACCACTATGGAGAACAGTTTGTAGTTTCCTCAAAAAACTAAAAATTGAGCTACCATAGGATCCAGTAATCCCACTGCTGGGTATATACCCAAAAGAAAGGAAATCAATTTATTGAAGAGATGTCTGCCCTCTTATGTTTATTGCAACATTATTTACAATAGCCAAGATTTGGAAGAAGCAACCTAAGTATCCATCAACAGATGAATGGAAAAAGAGAGTGTGGTGTATATACACAATGGAGTACTATTCAGCCATAAAAAAGAATGAGATTCTGTCACTTGCAAAAACATGGGTGGAACTGGAGGTCATTATGTTAAGTTAAATAAGCCAGGCACAGAAAGACAAACTTCACATGTTTTCACTCATTTGTAAGAGCTAAAAATTAGAACAATTGAACTCATGGAGATAGAGAGCAGAAGGATGATCACTATCACCAGAGGCTAGGAAGGAAGAATAGTGGGTTGTGGGGGAAGTGGGTATGATTAATGAATACAAAATATAGTTACATAGAATACATATGATGTAGTAATTGCCCATACAACAGGGTGATTATAGCCAAAAATAATTTAATTGTACATTTAAAAATAACTAGAAGAGTATGATTGGATAGTTTGTAACACAAAGGATAAACGCTTGAAGTAATAGATACCCCATCTACCCTGATGTAATTATTACGCATTGCATGCCTGTATCTAAATATCTCATGTACACCATAAATATACACACGTACTATGTACCTATATTAGCCCATTTTCACACTGCTGATAAAGACATACCTGAGACTGGGGAATTTACAAAAGAAAGAGGTTTATTGGACTTACAGTTCCATGTGGCTGGAGAGGCCTCACAATCATGGCAGAAGGCAAGTGGCACATCGCATATGGTGGCAGACAAGAGAAAAGAGCTTGTGCAGGGAAACTCCCCTTTTTAAAACCATCAGATCTCGTGAGACTTATTCACTATCGGGAGAACAGCATAGGAAAGACCTGCCCCCATGATTCAATTACCTCCCACTGGGTCCCTCCCACAACATATAGGAATTCAAGATGAGATTTGTGTGGGTTCATAGCCAAACCATATCATTACCCACAAAAATTTAAAATTTAATTTAAAAAATACATACATTAAAGATTTTTTACTAATTAGACTGACATTCCCACTAATTTCAGTGTGGAGAATTTTTTATTTATTATAAACAGCTTTAGGTCTACATTTGCCATAACATTTTATATACCACTTTAGGGCTACATTTGCTGTAAGATTTCAGCTCAAAAATTGCTTTAAGACAAACATATGTTTAAAAGACCTAAAAAAAGCCTCTATAAAAAATGTTTAAGACTTCTCTAATCTATGGATGATCCACTTAAGGTCTTTACTTTGTTTATTTTAGATTCCTTTCAATGGATTTGTGATGTTAGCATCTAAATAATCAGTCACACTTAGTTTACGGATGCCATTTGAACAAAATTACTTATCAGCACCATTCAAAACATAATTTCAATAAGTAAAACTGTCAGCAAACATACACAAATAAAACACAACTAGTGTACTTTTAAGTATGGCCACGTTATGTTTTGATTATCACATTTCATAAAGTCCACAAGCTGGGTAATTCATGTATTTAGTTAAAATCAAGATGTCTGAAGAATATGATATAGGTAATTTAAAAGACTAATAAAAGTAATTACTTTTGAAAGTATACATTTAAAACAGAAGAGAATATATGCCTACCGTTTGTGAAATGCATCTGTTTACTTGTTTTTCTTTCTTTCTTTTTTTTTTTTTTGAGATGGAGTCTTGCTCTGTCACCCAGGCTGTAGTGCAGTGGCACAATGTTGGCTCACAGCATCCTCCGCTGCCTGGGTTCAAGCGATTCCCCTGCTTTAGCCTCCTGAGTAGCTGGGACTACAGGCACACACCACCACACCCAGCTAATTTTTTTGTGTTTTAATAGAGACGGGGTTTCACCATGTTGGCCAGGATGGTCTTCATCTCCTGACCTGGTGATCTGCCTGCCTTGGCCTCCCAAAGTGCTGGGATTACAGACATGAGCCACTGTGCCCGGCCTATTTACTTGTTTTTCTATGCTGTTATGTTAATTTGACATTAAGCAGACACTCGAATATGTTAACTTCTGTAGCTGTATTTCCTCCTTGGTTAAAGGTATATGTCTATAATAAAATCACAATTATTTTAGGGCTCTGAAATATTATGCTGCCAGAGTTTTTTTCATTTGCTATCCTGCTTAATTGAAGAGGACAGCACAGGTCCAGTCATTAACATGACCTATGCTGTTGATTATTTTTCTAATAGCAGTGCTTAGATTGGGAGTTCCCAGGTCTCCCAGGATAGCCCCTCTTGCAGTGAGATTTTCTGCAGATACTCTCAATTTACTCCAGACTATTCAGCATCCTACTCACAAATTTTGAATTTGTATGCATGCCTTCTTTATTCCTCCATCTAAAATGTAGCTTCTTTCTCCCCCAACCCTTAAGGTTTGGTCCACTGTTACTTCTACATGAAACCTTTTGGGATTTTTCTTCATCTGGCTGTAACTGTTTGTTCCCTCCTCTGATACTCCACAGGATTGAATTGGTATCATTGTGATAGAAAGGGCATGGGTTTTAGAGATCAAATCCAGTCTTCACTAACCTTTCTGGGCCCTGAACTCCTTGAGTCTTAATTTCCTTGCGTATGGAATTGAAATAACCTTGCAGGGTAGCTATAAGGAGTAAATGAGAGAATGTGCAGTGGGCCAACCACAAGACCTGGCACTTTTAGGAACCTAAACATTTAGGCAATATAATAAGTATTAGTTTTTTACCACATACCCTACTTTCTTATCAAACATTTGTTTGCACTGTAGAAGTTTCTATGTCTTATTTCCATCCTCTCCCCTTTCCCCAATCATGCCTTTCCAAATAAAAAGGGAACTTTTTGAGGGCAAAAACCTGGTTTAGTCACTATATGTTAATAACCTAATATCTATTAAATTCGTTTTGTTTGGCAGTGTCTGTTTTAGGCACTGGATGACGTATAGATGATGATGTCGATCTTGACCTAGTACAGCTTGCTTGTCAGTGGTGAAAATGCATCAACATTTATGGTACAGTTATTGTGTATAAGCTGTGATAGATAGAGCATGTGCAGGTGCTGTGGGAGCCTTGAGAAGGGGCACTCAACTCTTGGAATACACATCTGTGATATGGTAGAAGGTGATATGGAGATGGGGAACTCAAACTGAGTGTTAAGGGATAAGCAGGAGTTTTCTAAGTGGAACACAGAGAAAGCAGCATTATGGTCATTACAAACAGGCAGGACTTGAATCGCAGAAAACACTAGGAAGTCATTCAGATCATATTGTTGGTGCTGAGCAAACATATTGACAATGAGAGTGGAAAGAAGGGACATAGTGAAATAGGTTTACAGGGCTAATTTTAGCCTTTATAACTTTGCGGACGGTGAGGAGAAAAAAGAAGTTAACAGTAACTCCTGTGTGTGATCTACCCATCATGAGGCAGGCACTTGGCGTGGTTCTTAATTCCCAGTGAATGTCCAGTAAGTATTTGTTGAAATGACTTGATACGTGCTAATTTTATCTGAAACTTCAGGTCAAGCTCCCCTATGGTCAGCCATGCCTATTGAGTAGCACTGATGCTTGTTTTAGAATTGAGTAAGGTTAATTCTACATATATAACAGATCTTTTTTTTTTCTTGAGACGAAGTCTCACTCTGTTGCCAAGGCTGGAGTGCAGTGGCATGATCTTGGCTCACTGCAACCTCTGCCTCCCGGGTTCAAGCTATTCTTCCGCCTCAGCCTCCTGAGTAGCTGGGATTATAGTCACGTACCACCACACCCGGCTACTTTTTGTATTTTTTTTTTAGTAGACATGGGGTTTGACCAGGTTGGCCAGCCTGGTCTCGAACTCCTGACCTTGCGATTCACCCTCCTCAGCCTCCCAAAGTTCTGGGATTACAGGCGTGAGCCACCACGCCTGGCCTATAGTTCTTTAACTGTTATATAAGTGCTCTAACCAACTGAGTTCATTAAAATATGGCATTATGGATGGTTATTGTTAAAACACTTTTCCTCTGTCATATTTTTATACTTTATTTGTGTGTGAAACCAAATGAAGTAAACTATTTAACAAATTCAGTTTAAAACTCTACTATTGGCGCTCTTTTTTTTTTTTTTTTTTGAGTCAGTCCTGCCCTGTCACCCAGGCTGCAGTGCAATGGCGCGGTCTCGGCTCACGGCAACCTCTGTCTCCCAGGTTCAAGCAATTCTCCTGCCTCAGCCTCTGGAGTAGCTGGGATTATAGGCGCACGCCACCCTGCCCAGCTAATTTTTTGTATCTGTAGTAGAGATGGGGTTTCATCATGTTGGCCAGGCTGGTCTCTAACCCCTGGCCTCATATCTGCCTGCCTCAGCTTCCCAAAGTGCTGGGATCATAGGCATGAGCCACCGTGCCCAGCCTATTGGCCCTCTTAAAATCAAGTATCCTGGAGTGAATGATGACATGCTTTACAAAGCACAGCATAATTCAACATATGAGGCTCTCCTTAAGCTGAAGAAAACTGAATGTGACAGTATGATTTTGAAATTCACAAAGTCCCAGAGGGCACATAGAAATACTGGCAGAAAATAGAAAAAGTAAAAGCTTTTCTGAAGTCTCCTGGAAAAAATTATTATTGAGTCATCATAACATTCTTAGTACTGATAAGAACACTAGAGAACTGGAGCCCTGTCTGATATTAGCTGCTGCGCAGAACAGCCAGAGTACTACTCCCTCTTTCTCATCTTCCCCATTATGATTTTGAAAAAACTGTTTTGGAAACATTTTTATCAGCAATTGGACAGTAGTTTTCCCATTAAGAACACAAAATGAGTTATGCCAGTGCCTCTACTTTTCCATGTAGATCTTTAGGTTTATAATAATTTTTTACTCCTCTAGATGACCTCCAAATTGATTTAAATGTTTATATTATTTTTATTTCTTTATTTAACATTTACATAGCAGCTACTGTGTGCCAGGCACTGTTCTAAGCTGTTTTCAAACTATAACTTGTTTACTGCTCACTACAGCTCTACAAGATCAATACCATTACTGTCTCTGTTCTGTAGATGAGGCTACTGAGGGACAGAGAAATTAAACAATTGGCCAAGGTCACACAGCTGGCTTTATACATTCTGGCTTCAGCCCTATGTTCTAACTACTGTACTGTACTGATGCTTGACTTTATTGTGCTGAACCAAATGGTATTTTAGTGAGGCTAGTACTGCAGTAAGTATGTCACTAAACTATTAATCATGTAATAGGACTGTGGGGCAACCAATTCTTACAATCTACACTTCAGCCTATGCATAATACTTGATTTTTAAAATTCTAGCATCATATCCCTAATCTTTGCTCAGCTTGATCCCGAAGTATTTGTCCATATTATTCCATTTTTGTCAATAGTGATATCCTTATTAAATTTCACTTCTCCAGGTTATTATGCTTACATTGATGCTCAATCATACCTCCTTTGAGGAGTGTCATCAATAAATTTAATAGCCCAGTTTTCTGTTCCGTCACCTGGGTAATTCATAAAAACGTTAACCAAATTAATTCCTATGGTCTTTTAAATGATGTTCCTCCTCAGCTGGGTACTTCAGTAATATCCTTTCTTTCAATGTACCCATCAGGTGGTTACATGATCCTGGCATCTAATTTTTGGGTTATGGAGTTGGTGAGTCAGAGCCACAGACTCCTGAAACTGGAGATACCAGCAAGTGGTGTGCCCAGGGCTGTTTTGGAAAAGAAGACTGGAGACAGGATTCTATGGGTTTCTTCATCTTTATTTTCTAAATCACAAGCTTAAGGATCTTGAGAACCACAGAGATGCAGTGTGTATTTTCAGCTTAGTTGTGCTATGTCCTTTGCCACTAGAGAACAACTACATTCCTTTCAAGTGTTCTGTACTTTTTTAGTTTGAGAAAAACATTAAAAATCCAAAAAATGTAAATAAAACTATATAATACATATCCAAATTTATCATCCAGATTTAACAACTGTTCATATTTTTCCAAATTTGATTCTACTCTTTTTTTTGCAGAAATAAAACACTATAATTATAGCTGAGGTCTCTTTTAGCCACCGCTTACAATCTGGTCTCCCCTTCCTCAAGTCAATAACTACTATAAATTTATGTAACTTTCTAATCCCTTTTTTACTTGTAAAGGAAAATTCTTATTAAGAACATCATTATTTCTATGATAAAATCAATGATATTCTGATAGAGGAGAGATTTAAAAAAATTTACTCCTTATTTGTAATAAAAATAAAAACAACTCAATATTAGAACTGTTTCAATCATATATTATCTTTACATGTTTCAGATCATGTCCCAACCACTTAAACCTGCTCTCCTCTCTCTGGACCTTTCTAGTCAGCACCAGCTGCAGGTTTTTTACAGGGTTGTTAGGTAAGCAGACAGAGAGAAGGAGAAACCTCCCAACTTTCTTTTTATTCAATTAGACTTAAAATGTTTTTTTTTATTTTTATTTTTTTTTAGTTTTATAAAATGCCATTCCTTATTACTGTAGCCCAAATCTTCAGATGATGGCAACAGTGACAAATGAGTAGAAGAGGATGGCATGAGGGGCTTAAATTAGTAGTAAGTTGATTTATGTACTTATGGGTTGCTCAGTTCACAACTTACGTTAGCTAATTTCTGTTAACTCTGATGTAACTATAATATTTTATGCTGGAAGAATTAAAAGTATTGTTAGAAGATCTAAGAATTATTTCTATATTTATCTTCGTTCATTCATTGCAGCAATCAACAGATGTCTTATATTGAGTTCCCGAGCAGTAGAACCAGAGATGGGAATGTTTGTAGAAATGATTTAGAGGGAGAGCTTTTAGGTGAAATCTGTAAGGAAGTGAAGGACTCAGGATAAGGCCAGTGAAAAGAGGTGGTTTAGCTAAAGGCTGGTCTTAGCCTCTTCACAGGAGTTCCGGAGCATGAATGTCACTACTCAGTTATTACCCCACCTGGAATCAATAGCACCTGCCCTTTTCACCCTCATATCCCTAAGTTATTGATTAAAGGCTGCCCTGAGGGAGAAAGGGAAGCAGGCACCTGTGACCTCTCAAGCATTTCTGGGTGAGGTAACTCACATTAGTGGAAGAAAATTCTCTAGAGAAAGGTTGAGCTTTGAGCTTTCAGAAGTCACTGCTGCAGTAGCTGGGATATAGTTGCATTTGGTGGTAAAGGAGATCTACTACAACAAATCTTTATTGAGTTTCTCTTATGTCCCTAGTAGTGTTCTTGAGAATACAGCAATAAACAGCATGACAGACAAGATCACTGCTATCATGAAGCTTTCTTTCAAGTAGTGAGGAGATAGGCAATGAACACATAATTTAATAAACAGAAAAATATCGATGCTATTAATAAAATGAAAAAGATATAAACATTTTTAAAGGGTAATGTGATAAGGAGTAAATGGGAGGCTACTTGAGGAGAACTCAAACACTGATATGTTTGGCAGCAATTATTATTATCATAATTGTAGTTGACTTGTGGCAAGACATTCTGACATTTCAGCAACTTTATCTATTCTGGAGAGTCAGCTGATGAATTGACCCAATGCAGATTTGATCTGTAAGCAAAGAAATAGGCTTTCAGATTACAGCAACCAGAGGGTTGTAAGAATTTGGTCAAGTGACAGTTTGGAATAGGACTGCAGCCAGCAGCTAAAGGTACAAGCCAAGTCTCTCACTAGGGTAATAGAATCATCGTGTCAGCATGCTTGTAGCAGTGAGAGCCAGTCCATTGCTCATCTCTTCTTGCCTGGAGTATTGCAGTAGCCTCCTGGTTAAGAACTCAGCCTCTAATCTCTCCTTTCCATGCCTCACATATTTCTACCAATAAAGTTGGTCACTTACTCTTCCGCTCAGAACCCTGCAATGACTCCCATTGCCAAAAGCATCAAGTCCACAAGAGCACTATCTGTTTCACTTGCCTTCTACTTAACTTTGTCTTCCATGTGTGCTTAAGCCATATGAGCTGCCTGTGGTTCCTGGGTATCACATGCCATATCCAAGGCTCCCCAGCTTGTCACATGCAGCTCTTGCTGCCTGAAATTCCCTGTCAAATCTACCTGGAAAACTCATACTTTATCTTCAAAATGAAAATCAAAGTGTTTTCCTCTAAGAAAATATCTTAGATCCTTCCCTCTTCTCCACAAGCAGATGTTGGTTCCTTTCTTTGTGCCACCATTAGCATAAAGTGGGGTGCAAAAGAACCTTTCTGTGTTTGATAAATGAGATTGAAAAATCCATGTTGAACTACAGGGAGTGCAGTCAGTATTGCACTTCTTCCATTTGGATCTCACGTCTTTGTGAACTCTTTTTCAGAGATGCTAGGCATTAAAACAAAGCAGCAAAATAAACTGAATTTAGGAGGAGACCTTTAAATCACACCAATGACAAGGTGTATCAATAACATTGCTCTTCCCAAAATATCCTTCTTTAATTTTTAATGAGAACAAAAAGGGTTTTGTATTTTTAACCAATAAAATCCAAGAGTGTTTTTAAGGTATTGTTTTTCACCTTTGGCTCATTGTTTTTTGTTTCCATTTTTGTGTATTTTAGAATGTGTCTCTGTAAATACTTTTGTTGATGTTTAGAGCCACTGACCTAGAACAGGCTCTGCTACTGTACCTGTCATTTTTTATCACAATTACATGTTCCCATCTCTGTCTCCTCTGCTAAACAGAGAGATCCCCTTAAGGGCAGGGATATATCTTTGAACTGCCTACTTCCAGCATGATGCCTGGAGAATTACGGATGTTTGATAAACATTTGTTAAACAAATGAATGAATGTAATGTCTCTTCCCTTCCATCCATCTTTGAAACATGTATTTAGAGAATCTTCTTCAATTCTCTCTCTGAAATAGATAGATGACTGGTTCTCTGATGGCTTCATATTTTCCATAAAATGAAAGTCAGACTCTTCAGAATGGCAACGAAGACTGTATGCTCTGGACTTTGCCTGCCTATCTAGCTGTGCATCCTTCCATGCAGCTGTATCCTAGACATGCTAGCTAAGCTTAAACTTATCTTGCATCCCCAACTTCTACATGTTTGTTCCTCTGCCTAGACATATTTTCTACTCATTCCTGCCAGTTAAAATCAAATTCCATCATCAGGACTCTGTTCTTTTCCGTCAGGATTAGTTGCCTTCTCCTCTATGTCCCCACTGAACTTTGTTTTGATTTCTGTTATAGCCCTTGTCATCTTCTGACATGAATTTTATTTAATTGCCTTATATCTGTCTCCCTGTCTGTCATGTGAGTTTCCTGAGATTAGGGTCTGTGGACTATTTATTTTATAACCCTTCATGCCTAATAACCTACTTTACACATTGGAAGTATGTAAATATAATTCATTTTATAATTAATATTTAATACACTTATGTGTCTATTCTTTGGCTAACCATTTTTTGCGTGCATATAATGTTGAAGGCATAATGATAGACACTAGGTATATGTAAAAAGATGTTATGTCCTTGTCTATAGACAATATGCCTTGTGGAGGAGATACTCATATAAACAACTGAAACGTTTCATAAGTGTAAAGTGCTTTCTATAGAACAGTAGTTCAGCTGGGAGGATAACAGTGAGAAATAAGGAATGCTTCTAAGAGGAGGTGACATTTAAGCTGAGTGTTTAAGGAATGGGCCTTAAACGTTTGTCATAAAAAGGGGGAAAAAGGGAAGAGAAAACTTTGCAGAAAGCAGAAAAGGTGCACACAAATAAACACAGTGCATAAAGAACTTCTAATAGCTCAGTATAGCCTCATGGTATATGATTGAAGTAGCTGAAATGCATCCATCTCAGCAAGCATTGTTGAACACCTACTACATGTTGGTTACTTTTGTAAGTGTGAGTGATACATCAGTGAACAAGTGCTAAAAACTCCAGCCTTCATGTTTATCTATAGCTGCTGGTGAGAGGGAGGAGCTTTTCCTTTTTTTAAAAAAAAAAAAAAAAAGAAAAGAAGAAAAAGAGGAAATCTAGGTGAGCTTGGTTGAGCTCTCTGCTTAGGGCCTCATGAGGCTGAAATCAAGAAGTATCTAGGCTGAGCTGTTATAATTCAGATTCACTGTGTGAGATAATAAATGAATAATATTTCAAGCCTTTAATAAATGACTTATGTTTTAAACATCTTAGTTTGTGCTAATATTGTTACACAGCAATAGATAACTAATACAACTAAAGTATAGAAAATATCACATTTCATTATTTTTCTAGATTAAATTTAATCCTCCGAGCCCATTATAGTTGATAATTTAATCAATTATTTTTAGAATGCTCTAAGGCTTACATAATTCAGGAAAACCAATGTGGCAAAGAGCATGTACTGAGTCCTGAATCCACTGATTTGCTGGTAAAACACACATTGTCCAAATCTGTATAGTCTAGTCAAAGGTGGCTGCCTCTATTGAAAACAACATCTACACCCCATGCCAAATTTGGCAACTGAGACATTCATTCCAGAGGGAAGACTGGAAGCTTAATGCTCAGTCCCCAGGCACACACAAAGCCATGTCTATCAACATTCCTGCTATTTCCAGGCCACCATGAGGAAGCAGAGAATAGATCCCCACAGTTGAAGGAGCTGCCACTGCCCTTCTTCCTACTCTGGAAATCTTTCTCTGCTCCAGCTCCTTCTGTCTTAACACCAGCTCAGTCTAGCAAGTCTCTAAGACCCTAAATTTCTTTCTTTCTTTCTTTCTTTTTTTTTTTAGGAAATAATGTGAAAAAGTTATCTCTATATATATGTATATATATACATATTGCACTTTAGTTTCTGGGGTACATGTGCAGAACATGCAGGATTGTTTCATTGGTACATGTATGGCAATGTGGTTTGCTGCCTCCATCCCCCCGTCACCTATATCTGGCATTTCTCCCCATGTTATCCTTCCCCAACCTCCCTACCCCGCACCATCCCTCCCCATTCCCCCCCAACAGACCCCAGTGTATGATGCTCCCCTCCCTGTGTCCATGTGTTCTCATTGTTCAACACCCACCTATGAGTGAGAACATGTGGTGTTTGATTTTCTGTTCTTGTGTCAGTTTGCTGAGAATGATGGTTTCCAGGTTCATC
>CAUYLG010070033.1:0-26606 GCA_963573385.1 Cacajao melanocephalus
AGTTGAAGAACCATGGCCAATTCAGGCCCATCCAGCTTGAGGACTGTTTGTGTACATGAAGTTTTTGTTTGTTTGTTTGTTTGCTTTTGTTTTTTTTGAGACGGAGTCTTGCTCTGTCAACAGGCTGGAGTGCAGTGGCGCAATCTCAGCTCACTGCAACCTCCGCCTCCTGGGTTCAAGTGATTCTTCCGCCTCAGCCTCCCGAGTAGCTGGGACCACAGGCGCGTGCCACCACGCCCGGCTAATTTTTGTATTTTTAGTAGAGATGGGGTTTCACCATGTTGGCCAGGATGGTCTTGATCTCTTGACCTCGTGATCCGCCCACCTCGGCCTCCCAAAGTGCTGGGATTGCAGGCATGAGCCACCATGCCCGGCCCGTAAATGGACTTTTATTGGAACACGGCCACATAATTTGATTACATATTGTTTGTGATAGCTTTTGTGCTACAATGGCCAAGATGAGGAGTTGAGACAGAGAAACATGAAGAACCCAAAATATTTATTATCTGGTCCTTTGCAAACAAGGTTTGTTGATCTCTCTTCCAGACTATCAAATAAAATGTGTATTTTGTTTTTTTTTAGACAGAGTCTAGCTCTGTCACCCAGGCTGGAGTGCAGTGACTGGATCTCGGCTCACTGCAACCTCCACCTCCCAGGTTCAAGAGATTCTCCTGCCTCAGCCTCCTGAGTAGCTGGGACTACAGGTGCATGCCACCACACGTGGCTAATTTTGTATTTTTAGTAGAGATGGGGTTTCACCATGTTGACCAGGCTGGTCTCAAACTCCTAACCTCAGGTGATCCACCGGCCTAGGCCTCCCAAAGTGCTGGGATTATAGGTGTGAGCCACTGAGTCCAGTCTAGAATGTGTACTTTAAACTTATGAAGCTTATTGAATACTTATTGTTCAATATTAAATATATATGATAGCATTTTATTTAGCAGAAAATGAATGCACTTAGGCAATCCTGTATTAAGCTGCGTAGTTAAATAACCATAACACCTTGCTACCCAAATTAGCGGGTAGCAGAACATTTCCCTGAGTTCTATCATGCCAGTATCCTTACGAGAGTTTGTGCTCACTTCCTCATTGACTGTCCCTGCCACACAGTGCAGTTAATGCCCATCCATGAATTAAGGACTGAACTTGGGGAAAATCTGGATTACTACTTTCCTTTATGTGTCAGTGACTATCAGGGCTCTACATCAGGATAAATGTCCACTGCGGGTGAGCAATAGCCATGACGATTAAATGGCAATGCTTGTCTCAGCCTCAAATCACAGGCTGAAGATATACACTGAAATTACAGTTACACAGAAAGCAGCGTTCTTTCAGAGTGGAGAATGGAACCTTCCGCATGAGAATCGTATCTAAAAACATGTGGTCTCCTTTCTTGAACTCCTGTGGCGGAGCCAATAGGCGCAAATGATTATACTCTTCATTTCCCTACTGACCTTTCATCTTTTTTATTCTTGTCAATTTCATAGTGAAGCATTACTGTTTTGGTGGGGGTGTGTATGTCACGAAAGCACGTTCTGCACCACACTGAAAATTATGGCCACAAAACCTCCTTAAATTACACCCTAATAGTATTTCCTTAGAAATCGTTATGAATTTTGGTTCTTCCTAACCTTTGCCACTGGGGATCAAATAGCACAGCTCAATGTTTCCGTTGCTGCGTTTTATAATGGTGGTAATGTAAGAATTTACTGGGGACTTTATATACAGAGACAAAAGCATGCCACTTTATGAAGCTATTAAACACCATGGATTTTCCCACACGAGAGATCAAGCTTATTGTATTTCTCAAGTATTCCAGCAGTTTCCCCCACAGCCCAGCTCCATTGTGTGAGATGGTGTGGTTGGCTCAGCCATTCTCTATCCCAAGGTTGTTAGTGTCTTGACTACAACCCAGCGATATCATGAAGGCATAGCCGCAGAGACAACAAGCCACTCTATTACCATGGCTTGTTACTGCGGGACACCTGGCCTCTAAGCAGGAAAGGTTATTATATTCCCTTTTGACAATGGAAGCTTTACAAGGGGCCAACAATGCCATTTTTTTATAGCAGAGATTAAAGTCAAAAACATGACAAGCAGAGAGCAGTCTGCTTTTGTGTGCAGACATCCAGACATTTTTATCCAAAGAAGGCAATAAGCTGTGTGATAAAAATTCTAGCTCGAAACTCCCAGGGTTCTCCAATTAGATGCTTATCTTTTCTTTTATGGGTGAGGCTTTGTTTAAAACAAAATTTCTAATGGGGAAAATATGGTTTCACTACTGAAATGCATTTGATGGAAATGGCAGGCTGCTGAAACATACAAGGCAAATGATTAACATGAAAAATGATTAAAGAAGATACCTTTATGTTTATAAGATCTTAAAATTCAGAATGATACTCTTTACATTTAGAGGGAGCAGTGGTACTCATTAAGGCTCTCTTTGGGGGTAATTTAGTTATTAAAATCAATTGTATTTTATGGAAATGACCAAAATATTTCTTAGATTTGAAGGTTTCTGATTTAAAAAAATTAAGAGTTCACTGAATCTGGAGGTATTTATTGTGTGGTTTTAGTCACTGATGTAACTCCAAAAATATGTGAAGCTGCCTATGAGATATAAATCATCCGACTGCCAAATGTCCTCATTTCTTCTGCAATTGGAAGAAGAGGTAAGTTTCTTTCTAATGGTGGGCCAGTGGGTATAGCAGTCACTGTGGTGACATCAGGACATCCATGTGGAAACTGCAGCATGCAGTAGCATCTAAATAAATATAAAAAGTGGTTATGTACAGTTAAATCACAATTTGGCAGAAAATCCTGATCTGTTGGATGGACAGTTCACCAAAGGCATGAATATTTGCTTTGAATTCACCAAGATTTACAAAGCATGAGAGTCCACCCAGTGACCTCTGGCGCTTCGTGTGCTTTTCATTTATTTTCATGATTCCCCAGAGACCTGGGCCCATTTATTCCATTGTGAGCCCATAGGAAAAGTAATCACATACTGGGAATATTCACATAATTTTTCCCTGGGACTCTGAGTTCACAGTCAAATCCAGTGGGAATGCCTCTAAGCCAGGGAAAGTGAATGCAGCCCTGCTGGTGCTCGGATCTGGAAGGAGTCATAGGACCTACTGGGTAGAAATGGCTTCTACTGACTTATATTTGCTGACAGGATGCTGTCAGGGTAATCAAGGTGCTGTCGGAAGGACAGACTTGGTGAAGGGGAAATACAAGACATTTTAAGGTCCATCTCCTGAAAAAATAAACTTAAAAAAGAGTGAAATGATGGAGGACTTGACCCAATCCTCCAGCAATATTCAGGCTGCACATATTTTCAGCATCTGTCATAAAGGCTCACAGTGCTATGAGGAACTCGAAGTTTAATGGTGTGTAAAATTTTTTTTAACTCTCTTGTTGCCTCTTAGCTGCTCCTTGCAAATGTGGAAAAGCTTTTTTCTTTCTTTTTTTTTTTTTTCATTTAGTTTTAGAAGCACAATGAGGAAAATACAAAGCACTAAGTGCCTTGAGTGAAATGTAGTGAGAATTTTATCCTCAGGAAAACATCCAAATGCCAGCTCTACTTGGCTTGTGGAAATTTCCAGACCCCAGGTGCCCAGGGCCCTGATATTAATTTTCTTTCGGCTGCTCAGACTTCCCTACCTGTACCTACCTATCATTGTTTAGAATCCCAAATCACTGATTCTCTCCTTTCCAAAGCTCTTCAGAGTATCTGGTCACTATTTGGTGGAGGAACTCAATGTTGAATTCAGTCCTCATTCACTCACTCAGCCATGCTTGGGAATGTGGGGAATTCTATTCAAGGAGAAATGAGTAGAAAATCATTTTTAATTTCAAAAAGAATCCTAGGTATCTCTACATTGTGAATATATGAATACTGTACAATTTATGAGGTGCTGGCAAATATACTATATTACACAGTACAATTTCATGTAGTCCATGGAGCTCCAAATGCCCTTTAGAGTGTTTGAAGCCAACATTACAAATACAATTTTAAATAGAGGATAACTAAATGGGTGTAGTTATTCTGTTCAGAGCCTGCTAACGAATTCTCAAGAACGTAGCACGAATTGGTTGTCAAGGTAATGTCTGGGAAGGTGGCAGAAACTGTCACTAAGCCAAGTGGAAAAATTAAACCCTCTCTCCGTCATATTCCAGGAATCCTCAAGCAAAAATAAATTCCTAGACACCTCTCAGAGCCTTTTGTGTCCTCCTCTCTTTCATCCCTCAATCCTCTTTTCCATTTCCCCATAGATGACCAAACAACATAGAATGTTCCCCAAGAAAACTCATTTTAAGAAGTTGAGTTCAGGGTCAGTCTTATTTTATTTTATTTTTTTCCATCTATGGGTCTTTCTTTTAGTTTATACCCTCTGGGCTGATTCAAATTAGAAGAGTATTTTTGACTCTACAGAGGACACATGGTGGAATAACCTAAATTGGAAATGCATGTTTCATGATAGCAGACATTTCCACTCTTGCTGGGCATTTTCAATTGCTGTAAAGCACCTCTGTGACATAAACTAATCCACAGAACCTCTGGAGACTCAGCAGAGAAACTGAGGCCATGAAAGTGATTACAGGGCCATTAAGCATAAATGGTGGAAAAGAAATTACATTTGAATTTTTTTCATGTTCTGCTTTCATATAAATTACATAAGACAATGGAAAGAAAAAACCATCTGGGTTTAGATTTCATAAAACGAGACTCACATCTGCTTTGGTATGTCATATAAATATTCCTTCATTAGAGAGTTCAGTCTATGAAACACTTTTGGTCAAAAAAGCATTTTAAGAAAAAAGAGGGAGAAATTGCTTTTCATGGATGCTGATTATTTTCAAATCCTCAGTTCTAAATATCAACTGGCAAACACCTCAGAGGATTTTATGTAACTTTATTTTTAGAAATTAAAATATCTTAGGCTGTGTCTACTTTGGCCAAGTAATGTACACTGCTTTTTTATTTGTTAAATGGGAGATTTGGTACTTGTTTTAAAATCAAAAATAAGACATTATGTGTTCAGCTCAGCTTTTAAAAAGGGCTGAGGATGGAAAGGTGCACATCTGGCCTTATCATATTAGATGAATGTTTCCAGCTCTATTGAATTATTTAGCTCTCCAGCAATCTCTTTTGCCTCCTTCTTTTATCACCTGCTATCTCTTAGCTTCATCTATTTTGTGTTGGTTTCACCTCAAAATTCACGTGATAGCAAAATGGTGGCAGCAGGTTCAGACTTGCACCCTCTTAGGTTCAAGCCCATGGAGAAGAGTAAGAGGTGCCTTTTCAGAATCTTATTGATGCTGAATGGGTGATGTGCCTATCCTGGATCTAATCACCAATCACAAAGTCTGGGGAATGTGGTGTTCTGATTGGCTGAGGCCTAATCACATGCCCCACTTCTGAATCTTGGGAGTTAGTCCCACCCAAAGCTTATGGGCCAAGAGTGAAGGAGAATTGGTCCCTGTAGTAGATAGTTTCTATCATGGCCCCTAAAAATCCATACCTCCTGGTATTTATGCTTTTGTATAATCCCCTCCCCTTGAGTGTGTGCTGGGCCTAGTGACTCATTTTTAACCAATGGAATATGGCAGAGATAATGGAATATCACCTCTGTGATTAGGTCACATGAGATAGTGACTTCCATCTTGCTAGCAGATTCTCTCTATTGCCTTCTTGGTTGGCACATCTTGATGAAGCAAGCTTCTGTGCTGGAGGGACCCCCGTGGCCAGGAACTGAGGGTAGTCTTCAGCCAATAGCCATTGAGGAATGGAGATCCCTATTACAACCACTCTCAAAAAACTGAATCCTGGAAATAGTCATCTAGGTGAGCTTGGAAGCAGATCCTTCCTCAGCCAAGACTTCAGATGAGAACCCAGCCAAAGCCAGTCACTTGATTACAGATTTATGACAGAACATGAAACAGTGAATCTGGCTAAGCCACGCCCAGACTCCTGACTTGAAGAAACTGTGCATTAATAAATGTATAGTTTTATGTTGAGACGTTTTTGGTACTTTGTCACGCAGCAATAGATAACTAATACAGTGGTTCATGAAAATTTGGTAGTACAGAGTAGCTGAAGTGCGGGCAACAAAAACAACAGCTGCCTACAATAGTACATTATAGGCATGAGTTTATTAATCCTTTCAACAACCCCTATGAGGTGAGGAAGAAGTGCTTTCCCCTTGTTTTTTAAAGATGAGAAGACTAAAGCACAGAGAAATTAAAGAACCAGCTAAAAATTACACAGTGAGTCAAAATAGCACTATGAAAATGAGAATGGAGAGGGTAGTATGGGCTATTGGCAGAGCAAATTTTAACCTTAAGTGGTGTGAAATATGATTGCTTCCTAGTCTCTGCATAAAATTATACTCAGAGAACTTATTTCCAATTTTGGAGATTTCAAGTGCCACACTAAACAGGAACCTTCTCCATGCAGACTGCTAATCCTTCCAAGCAGCCATGCAAGGAGTTATAAGAATCAATGAAACTTATTGGCCCCAAACTGTCAGGAATAATAAGTCATTGTCACCCACTGTCAGCCCTGCCTTTCTTCTGCAGCCTGCTCATGAAGCTGCCATAATATGTTATTTCCTGAGAGGTTTCTGGACCAGCCCTGATCAGGATCAAGACTGTCTCATCTATCTCAAGTCCACTAGTGATGGGATCTGGAACTGGTTTTGCTTTCCTTGCCCCAGGTCTTTCATGCCACGTATGGGCCATTAACACAATGCAATGCCTCTGTGACAGCAGTCCCGGTCCCCTCTTCTCCTGTGACGTTAGCACTGCCTGCTTGCCTGCCAGTGCTGGTTTTCTTGCCACGAACTGCATTTTCCTGACCAGGCAGGGTCCCTGGAAGACAATACATCTTCAAAGAATTGAAATCTCTCCCTTTCAGGAATGTAATAAAGCAATCCAAGCATAGGGAAAGGGTTGGGCCAGATGGATTTTAAGGGCTCCTCCCATCTTGAGAAGCTGTATCTCTCTGTTTGCTTGTCTTAGTCTGTGTTGTATTACAGTAGTTTTCATTCTTATTTTATTTCTTCTTCTAGATTATGATCTTTTTGATGTCCATGACTTTATGCTTCTTGCACACAAATATTTTTAATTTTTAAAAAATATATCATGCTTACTGCTTTGATAGCTCTTATTGTGGAGATGAAAACGAGTTTAGGAAAAAAGACATTCTGAGGAGAAGTAAGTAATCTCAGAAATAAAAATGGTTTTTTATTTTTAGAAAAAAAGTTTCCTTTTCATGTTGTTCTTTTATATTTATCCTTTATGATTCACTCAATAAGCACATAATTGTAACGACCTGTGCTGTAACTAATGATGATGGATGTTTTGTTTCAGGTAAAAATAAATCATCTCACAAAAAAAGGCAAAAGTGTCCATTAATATTGCTGATTATTTATAGCACATTTTGGAGGTCCTACTCAAGATTAGAGACATATAACTTAGGTTTTTTTTTTTTTTTTTTTTGAGACAGAGTCTCAACTCTGTTGCTCAGGCTTGAGTGCAGTGGCACGATCTCAGCTCACTGCTACCTTCGTCTCCTGGGTTCAAGCGATTCTCCTGCCTCAGCCTCCTGAGTAGCTGGGATTACAGGTGCCCACCACTACATCCAGCTAATTTTTTCTATTTTTAGTATAGATAGGGTTTCACCATTTGGCCAGGTTTGTCTCGAACTCCTGACCTCGTGATTCACCGGCCTTGGCCTCCCAAAGTGCTGGGATTACAGGCGTGAGCCACCGATCCCGGCCTTATTTTTAACATAATGACTGAAATTTTTCACACTGCTTAGCAAAATGTAATGACCCCAGATATCATTTCTTAATATAGAGCAGGCGTTGGCGAACTACAGCCCCTAGGCCAAATACAGCCCTCTGCTTATATCTGTAAATAAAGTTTTATTGAAATACTGCCATGTCCATTTGTTTATAGATTGTCTATTGCTGCTTTTGCACTACAATAGCAGTATTGAGTAATTGTGACAGAGACCATATAGCCAGAAAAGCCAAAAATATATTTTTTGGCCCTCTACAAAAAGTATTTGCTGACCTCTGACAGAGTGTAGACACTACTCCTTAACCTGAAGGGCAGTCAATAATGTCTAAGTTTTGATTTGATTTGATTTGGTTCTATGATGCTGATTTCCTTTTGAGCAATAAGCAATTGGTACTTTTTTAGTGCATTTTTATGATACCTTCCTGTAAAGAATTTTCAGTCTGTTTGCCTATGGATATGCATATCTGGTACAAGGCTCATAAGATCCTTTTCCAAATTCAGAGAGGTTAATTGGCCTTCGTAAAGTTACACATACAAATGGTAGTGAGAGCCCCAAGGAGACTTCAGGTACACAATTACAAAGTCAGGTTCCTGTGATGATGATCTGTGTTTACAGTGTGACTTCTACCTTGTGCAAAAACCACTGTAAAAGGAATGTATTTCGTCAACCACCTGGTTGTCTGTCAATCAGTTAAACTGAATAATACCAATACTAGCATCCACATCAATGCCAAGCAATCGCACTTCCAGACAAATGCATCTTTCAAAATGTAATGCAAGCATCATCTAGTCCGTAAGGCCTTTCCTAAGTGGCTAAGCGAGAATGACACTTCTGCTTTGTACCTTCAGTGTATCTCTCCTAGACCCAGGAGACAGGCTCTACTCCTGGGCCTCAAGCTCCAAGGGTCCTCCTCTGTCCACACCTCTCTCTCCAAGCCCAGGATTCTGTTGGGCTAAGTAGATAAAGAGTCCCCTTCTAGAACATACTCATTGTAACCTAGACCTAAGAATTCACTGCCCAAATGTCCCAAGCCCACTTCTGAGCCTATTTGGATTCTTCCTGATGTCCCTTGTCTATTCAAGGGTGCAGGACAGGCTATGCTGCTGTGCATATTCCCAGTCCTGAGAGTTGTCCAAGGGGATGGCAGTGTGCAGAGTATTTAGAGTTCAGATGGCTTTTGGATATGTAAGACAAGGTGTCCATTCTTATGTGTCTGAGGCCCCTTGTAGTTTGTGATGGAGCTGGGGACAGGAAGAGAAGAGGCTATGCTCTGAACAGGCATCTATTTAAACTCGCCTAGGCCCTGCAAACTTATCATATCATTTAACCATTCTTGCTCTATCTGATTTACAAGCAATATCCTGGCTAAACTGAAGTCCTGGAATATAATGTTCCATATGTATAGTACCTGCACAGTGGCTGGGACACTGTGGGTACTCAGTATATACTCAAGCACTGAAAGGACAATACCCCAATGTCATTAAATTGACAACCAAAGGGAAAGTCAGTGTTCCTTGTCACTAATGCTGCCTAACAAACCACCCTAAATTTCGTGCTGCAAAGCAATCCTGTTATTATGTTCTCAATTCTTTGGGCCAAGAATTTGGAAATAGCACAGAAGGATGGTTTATCCATACTCCACAATGTCTAGGGCTCAGCTGGGAAGATTCAAAGACTGGGGGGCATTAGCAGGGATGGTGGTGACTCCACAGCTGAGGCTAGAATCATCTCGAGGCTCACTCACTCATATGTCTGGCAGGTGGTTCTGGCTGGGACCAGAATACTACATGTAGCCTCCCTGTGTGGCTGCTTGAGCTTCCTCACAGCATGGTGTCTGGGTTCCAAGACTTAGTATCCTTAAAATAACCGGGCTTGGAAATCATGGCAGTCAGAAGCCCACTGAGGTTCAAGATGAAGGAATACAAACTCCCACTTTTTGATGGGAGAAGAGCCTAAGACACATTTTAAGAAGTGCATGTGGGATAGGAAATATAGTTGCAGTCATCTTTACAAAAACAGAATCCGCCACAGTTAGGTAGATATTCTTTTAGAAAAGTCAACACATCTACCTTGAGCTGTGGGAAGGGAGAGAAAGCTCTTACAAATAAAGCAACACAGGGAAAAAAAAACTACTTTCACTGAGTTTTTGATTAGAAATATTATGAGGAACCCATTGTAAAAAGTATGGATTGGATTGCGTCTATGAGGTGAGAGGTCTAAAATGTGCTCCATTTAAAATAATGATTAGGGGCTTGCAATGGTTCCTTTCTCACTGAGTGGTTGATCGTTTCATTGCATTCACCATGTCCCAGTGGTATAGAGTTACTTTTATGAAGTACTAAAATAGCTTTTCGAAAATAAGACTGAAAGTTTCATGCTCTAATGCAACAATATAGTAAAATGTCAATATTATTAACTAGATAAAATAGCAGACAAATGTTTGAGTTAAACTCAGCTATAAAGGTTCTTTTCTTTGGGAAAATACTTGTATTGAATAATGCTTAATTTGACTTTATCAAGAAATACAGTAATTACCACTAACACAGAGAAAATGTGTGACAAGGAAGGATTCCATAAATTTGTTCAAATGATTTCAGTTTTGGGTACATAAACAAAATACAATGTTATACGAAGTCATAAGAAATTTGAAAATGTATATGTTTTGAAAAATAACAAAGTGAATTCAAAGAGGAGCAACAATATGAATTGGTGGAGCCCACTCAGCCACATAGTTGCAAAAATCCAAACAGGGTAGCTTCCCACAGTTTCCTAAAATGTTTTATCTAATGTGCCTTTTTAGGTTCTGAAAGTGTCTCTCTTAAGAAACTGGAGATGTGTGCTTCCAAGGCTGGATCAGAATTGATTTTGAGTAGTGTCTTCCAGGATCTCCTCCAAAGCATTTCTTTCTATAACTCATCCTTCTTCCAACTCTACCCACTTAGAAGTTAAGCAACAATGAAGCCCCTGCTTCTATTTCCTTTTGGAATAGAGTGGGGCTGACTCTTAACTCCAAAGCATCCAATCACTTCCAAGATATCTTTCTATGAATGAAACTTTTAGGTCTTCTCTGACAACCATTGGCCTGTCAGTGTCCTCAGGGCGAATAAGCAGACCAAGTTTACCTTGCAGGTTAAGCACACAAAAAAATAAATGAAGAGTACCCTCCAGTTGTGTTAGCCCAGAGGTTTTCAAATCCACTCCACAGAACATCTTTAAGGCCCACTTGTGGGAAGTAAAGGGGCCATGCAGATGGAGTTCTGTGTACCCAGCCAAGTTTTAATCAGAATGGCTCTGGGTTTATCTGTTCATGGATCAGGCTTCCTCACCAGCTTTAATCTGAAAACTTTCGAAAGTTAGGAAAACACTCCACTGTTTATAGTTCATTTCCACTTTCACCTCAGTTGATCCTCATAATACTGGTGTTACAGAAGGGCTTGTAAACATCCTCAAATAATTTAGAGAAAGCTCATTTGAGTTCCTCATATCCTACCAATGGTTTAGCCTAGTTAAGCAGTTTTAAACACCAAGAACCATAATAATAATAACCAAAAGAGGTTAATTGCTGCTGGGGCTGTGGACAAAGTAATGTTGCCAGATTCTCCAGATCTCCTGTCTTTGTTCCTAAAGTAGAAAATTCTCAGTATTTGAACATGCTTTTTACTAAGTTATTTTAAATTATTTGATTGTTTAATTATGAAAAATATATAGATGAATATGTCTCAAGTTAATGACACATTTTGACCATGACTTGGTTCTGATTAGAGTCTTACTATTTTGCTTGTTTTATGAGATAGTTGGGGAAAGGGACAGACAAGAAGCATTGGGAAGGTCACGCTGAATCCCAGCATGTCAACAGATGAAGATCTTGCTTATCTGAACAGGAAATCTGTCCAATGTGGCAGTCCCATCCTTTGACTGGGACTCTGTTCTTTTATGCTGTTTTCCCTAATGCTTCTTCAAGCTAGCTCTTTGCTATTTCCTCTATGTCAAGGCAATCAGTTTATTGCTAAGGAGAAAAGAGGAGGATTTATATGTCATTATTGCAAGTACTTTGCTTTACTTAGTGTGGCTGGCGGGCTGTCTCTAATATGGCCCCAGTGATCTTCATTTCCTGATGTTCATGCTATTGTGTAATCCCTTCCTCTTGGGTGAGGGCTGCAATAGTGACTTGCTTCTAACCAATAAAATGTGACAAAGATGATGGGAAGTCACTTCCATGATTAAGTTTCAACATGTAGTCTTCAATTTGCTAGCCAGATGGGGGTGGCTGATAAATGCTTGTGTATATCTCAATCGGTTCAGGCTGCTATAAAAGAATACCATAGATTGGGTGGCTTAAACAACAGGAATTTATTTCTCGCAGTTCTGGAGGCTGGGAAGTCCAACATAAGTTACTAGCATGGTTGGGTTCTGGTGAGTGTGTTCTTCCTGGTCTGCAGATACCTCCCTTCTTGCTGTTTCCTTACATAGCAAAGAGTAGAGAGAGAGAAAGTAAGCTCTTTCCTGCCCCTTCCTATAAGTGTACTAATCTCATCATGAGGACCCCACCCTCATGACCTGATTATCTTCCAAAGGCCACCCTCTCCAAATAGCATCACATTGGGGATTAGATTTTCAACATATAAGTTTTGGGAAACATAAATATTCAGTCCATAGCAGTGTGGCCTGCCAGATCATCCTAGAATATATTTAATCTGGGATTCAGATTTGCATTAGTTTGGGCAGTATAACTGTTATAACAAAAGGTCCCATGATGTATATTGGGTCTAATGCAATAGAAGTTTATTTTTTGATCATGAAACAGTATTGGGCAAAAGAAAAGGTTGGCAATCCTTCCTACCTCATACATTCAGGGGCCTAGAATGACAGAAAATCTGCCATCTTAAACATAGAACTTCCAAGGTTGCTCTGGGAAGAGGGGAGGGGGTCACGTTTATTCCAGCCAGCTGGAAGGGGAAGAGAGCATGGAGTCCCGTATAGGAGATTTATAGGCCAGGCCTAGAATTGGGGCACAACCCTTCTGCTCACATTCCACTGGCCGTATCTTAGTCAACTGACCACATCTAACCATTAAGGGATGCTTGGAAATGTAGCCTTTGGCTGAGTGGCCACTTCCTGCAACTCTATACTAAGGAGGGAGGTATAAAAACTTTTGCTGGACAGCTACACTTTCTGCCACACTACTTCTGGAAAATTGAACACTTTGCAGTGGGGTAGCCAGGCTAGCATTTAAATGTGACATGAAAAGTTCTAAGCCCATCAGCAAGGTATATTATGTCCCAACCTTGTCACCAATACCTCTATTCTTGCTTCTTCCACCCATGAACCATCCAGTGAGATCTTGGCCACCACCTATGAATCAGTGTTGAAACCAATTCAGGCCACCCATCTTCCCAGGAAAATGGGGAAATGACACATCCCACTTGACTGCACATTGAAGGGATGTCTTTTCTCCACTGTCCCTCAGGGCCTCCTGCCATTGGAACTGTAACACCCAGCAATCTACATCAAACTAGTGCTGGCATATCCCTCATAGACCCACCCTTGATTTTTCCCTTATCAGAGTCACTTCCTTGTTCTAAAACCATTTCTTCCTCTGGTTTCCTTGGATACATTTTCCTTATTCCTCAATCCTCTCTCTTTAGGTGATGAATGATAAATTTCTCCTGACATATTTATGCCGCCCAATTTTTTATCTTTAGCCTTGGTATTTCTTTTGAGCTAAAAACTGTACACTTGACGCTTTTAGGTCCATGCAAATGGGCAGCCAAAGTTTGACATGGCCTCCTCAGTGATGCCATTCCTGACTACCCATTTACATTAGCCAACTTCTCTCACTTTTTGTCAAATAACCAGTTTTATTTTCATTGTAATATTTATCACGGTCTGAAGTTACCTGTCCACTTATTTGTTTGGTTGTTTATCATCTATACTAGGTGTATATACTTCATAGTGCTAAGACTTTGTCTATCTTATGCAGAGCCTAGCAGAGTGCCTGAACAATAGGACGTGCCCCATTGATATTTATCAAACAAATACATGAAAAATTCATTGTAGGGAGCTCTCCTTGAAGTCACAGGTACAGGTTGAGGTACACCAAGGTGTAAGTAGCAGACATATGAGGTAGGTGGAGTTGGAAATTACTTTTCCACCAAGACCATTGACAAGGGAAGAAAGTTCATTGCCCATAAGGTTACTGGAGTGCTGTTTGATTGGGGGCAGTGTTGAGGTAGGCAAAACCCAACAGATCTTCAGTAAAGTTTGTAATTATTGCATAGAAAAAAATATAGTATTGAGTCTCTAGATCCCTAAATCAGTGTGGGCAAAATTTTTTTTCTGTAAAAGGCCAGGCAGTAAATATTTTAGAACTTGTGGGCCATATGGTTTTTGTTGTAACTACTGAACTCTGCCCTTGTAGCAGGAGAGTAGCCATAGATAATATGTAAGCAAATGGGTGTGGCTGTGTTCCAATAAAGCTTCCTTTATAGAAACTGAAATTTGAATTTCATATAATTTTCACATGTCACCATATATTATTAGTAAGATTTTTTCCAACCATTAAAAAATGTAAAAAGTCATTCTGAGCTTTTTAAACTAGAAAAACAGGCAATGGCCTGGATTTGGCTCAAAGGCCATAGTTTGCTGACCCCTTACCTAGATTGTCAGAAAACTCAGCCTTGTATATGTTGGGGTTTTTTCCTAGCTTGCATGGACACTTTATAAATGATGTTTCATAAAACATTTTAATGCAGTCCTTGAACTTGAGTCTCCAGAGGTGTTTTGGTTCAGAGGAGGCAGTAGGAAGAGAGTCTCCTAGCCCTAAATGGTTAACATTTACATTGCAAAATAAATTATCCTTTGCTCCAGATTGCCTGTGGTATCCACGTAGAATGATTAATGTCAAAATGATAAAATGATGCAGTCTCTTGAATTTGATTCCAGCTGTTCCCGTCTTTGATATGATTTGTGAATGACATTTGTATTTTTCACTGGTGATTAGTTAATGCTGGAAAAAATGGCCAGATGATAGCTGTCTAGAATTCTAAAGCCAAAGATGTACTTGGCTAGAAAAATGTTCAATAGAACATCATTACAATATTTACCACAAATTCATTTAGCATTTGTCATTAGAAGGTGCTTAGCATCCAGATAACAGCCTATAGTTTGAAGAATTTTTTAAACCATTTAATTATACTATGATTACAGAACGCTGGCAACCAAAAAAGACTTCTTTCTACATAATGCATTGCTCCTGTTTAGAACACCAATGAACTCTTAAAGAACTGATTCCATTTTTTTATAAGAGCCCTTTATTGACTTGTTCACATGAGGGGAAACCATAACTGTGCATCACAAAGTTTGGATGTCAACTGTCAAAATTTCCTGGGTTTAGATGATGATATTAGCAATGACCATTTACTGAGCTACTTACAATGTGCCAGCTGCTAAACTATTTTGCACTCATTTTGTCTTTACATCGGTGCTTTTAAACATTATGCTACATTGTCAGAATATTAGTCCACCCACCAAGTTATTCTAAGGGCAGGTAGTCAGTCATTGGTCTATTGTTCTCTCTGCATTTTCTTGGCCTCTTAGATTGTGATTCTCTGTGAATAAGGATGGGATCAGTTTAATTCAGAGTTTCTTAACTTCAGCACTACTGACATCTGGGATTAGGTCATTCTGTATTGTGGAGCCATCCTGTGCACTGTAGGATGTTTAGCAGCATCCCAGGCCTCTACCCACTGGATGCCTGTAGCACCCTCACGTGCCCCCCACCAACCCAGTTATGACAACCAAAAATGTCTCCAGACACTGCCAATATCCCCTAGGAAAGAAAATCACCCCAAGTTGAGAACTACTGGTTTCACTCAATCCACCCAGTGCAACGTTTGAATATATGAAGTTGTCCTTGGGGCTCAGCTTCTATTTTAACATCCTCAGAGGGACCAACCAGTGATGAGTTTCTGTTTACTTCAGGAATTAGGATGTAAACTACATCTAATTTATTATGAATTCTGCTTCATGGAAAATAAGATTCATTATGGTGTTGGCAACAATAACTAGATTCTCTACTCTGGATTCTAATTAGTATAAGAAAGTATCATTTTTGGGATAAATATAAAAAGCAGATTAGTGGGACTCTGGATTGACATCTTCATAGCCTTGAGGTAAATAAATCAGTGTTTTCTCCGGATGTGGAATCATGGGTATATTTTTTGTTTTCCTTTGTGCTATTCTTTATTTTCAAAACTTTCTGCAATAAATATATACCATTTTTTAAATTGGAAAAATTCTTGTAAAAATTGGGACAGTAATCCACATTTGGATTTCTAGAAGATATTAATAATTTCTTTGGACAATGTGAGACTCTGCTTTCTAATCAGAACACTAGTGCAATTGTAGCTCCAACAATGATGAGACTTCTTAGGGAGAACTTGAGTGGTGGACATAGGAAAATAATATGTTATTTAATCAGGAAAATAAAATTAGAGCAATGTCTTGAATATTTGAAATGCCAGGGACCTGCAAAAATCATTGCATTGCCAGTTTTGAGTTATATTTTCATTAAAGAACCATGGAGGATGGAAACAGCAGTTGCTTTGAATTACAATAGTGGATTAACAAGGTTTTACTACGTTTCAGATGTTTGTCAATGATTGATTGTCGACATTCATATCTACATATGCTTACCAGTCTGTGGGGGCACAAGGTCTTTGAAACAGAGGCAGGTCTTTTATTGACTCTGCACAAGAGCAGACCACACTGGAGAGGCTCTAATACATTGGCAGAATATTTAGACCACTGATAACAGCGTGCAGACTATTTACCTCAGAATCCCAAGACCAAGGTGGAAACAGTCTGGGACCAATGCCTGCAAAGGCTTTTTTATGACTAAAACACCCCTAACAAGCACATAGCTTTCCCAATCAGCAAAGGCACTTGGCTCCAGCTTGTCACTAAAATGTGGGCATGGACTCAGGCCTGGGTTCGGGAAAGCAGCCCCTGTCCTGATCCATGAGCAGAGCAAGAAACCCTGGCTGAAAGTCCCCTAGAAGCCGAGAATGTCGCCTCCTGAGTAGTCCCAACACCAGCTCCGGCATGGAGAAGTGGGAGAAGCTTTCAGACTGAGGCCTGCAGAAGCAAAATCCCCCAATTTCCAGCCAAAGAACATAATCTTGAAGTGGAAAAACAAATGAAATTCATACAAACTGAATCCAACAATTCCTTTTCCTCCTTGGAAAGGAAATGGTTGGGTGATGATTTTGGATGAACATGACACAGGGCCATGACGCCTTTCTTCTTGTAGCAGAGGCCAGAGTAATGGGGACAGAGGATTCACCCTGTTGGTCCCTTTGATTAACAGTCTTCTCCTTGGGGCTCCATGCACTGTCATGAGAGATTTTGTTTGGTTCTTAAATTTTGCTCAGCTTCTGGTTCTTTGACCAATAGAAGCAATTGGATTTCTTAGCCAGAATTAAATTGTTAAGTCCCTTATTGCACAAGGGAGGAAACGTTCTCAAGTAATTTTCATTCAGATGAAATGGGGGTAAGCTGGTCTTGAAATAGTTAGAAGGAAAGAATTAAAATAGTAACTCTATTCCCAGGTATGTTTTTCTCCCGTAGGAAACAGTGGTTTAAAGTTTATGGAGCAGGTTAATGAGTTGGAGAGCCTTGCCTTTTGGCTCATGTCCTAAAATAAGACTTTTAAACACAGTTCAAAAATATACGGCAATTCTTATTAATGGCAAATAAAGAATTCAGTCTTGAATCAGGATGTAAAGGGAGAATGATTCATAAAGTATTATGTAGCAAAAATGAGGTTTTTCAGAAATGAAAAATTTCATTGATTAAATGATTTCTGGAATGCAATGGGCATTTATTTTGCTTTGCTTTTTTCTTTGTTCTCTTTGATAATTTCCAAATTTTTCTTCAATGAATATATATTACTAGACTGGAGAAGATGAACTAAGTGGAAAGTTGAAAAATTGACGTAATAGAAAGAACATCTTTCAAGAAATCAAGAGTTGTCTTCAAAAGTCTGTAGAAAAAAAGGAAATTTTTTTTTGTTTTGGCTTTACTTGAAGGCAGTGAGATGGATTGGAGAACTTTTAAGCCTGTTCTTTTATGCTGATTTTGTTTATCTTTTGTGGCTCCAAAGCAGAAACCTTTGTTCTCTTTCCTAATATTAAGCTAACAGGACCGTGTATCACTGGAAATCCTGAGCATCTTTGAGCTCATCGTTGTTATTTTCTCTTAATGTCAGTTTTTATTCAACTGTATCTCTTGTATCACCTGAACCAGCATATCAGCTCATTTGTTCTGCATAAGATGCTGCATATCAGAAGAGCTACTAATCTCTGGGTTATATGGTGACATATGAGAGTAGGCTAGGCTAAATATCAGTTGTATAAATTCTTTAGTGCTTGGAACCAATCTTAATAGTATAAAATACAAATGCAACATTGATGTCCTTCCCTCCCTCGCTTTCCTTTTTTCTTTCATCATATTTTCTTGCTTCAATCCCTCCTCTTTCTCTCTCTGCCTTTCCCATCGTTTCCTTACATCGTTCTTTCCTTCTTTCCTTTTTTTTGGTTTCCTTTTTCCTTTCCTTTTTTACAAAACATTCACTGAATACATACAACAAACTAGGGACTGTGTTAGGCACCAGAGATATTAAAAAGCAATAATTAAGCACAATCCCTACCCTTAGGGAGCTCATGTACTAAAGGGAAAAATTCCCTTAAGGGAAGACAGAAATCTGTGAATTTGTCTGAACCATTTAAGGGAGGAAAGAGGAAAGAAGGAAAGAAAAGAGAAGATATGAGAGCTGTACTTTGGGGTTACCATACACATAAGTATTCTCTCAAGTTAGCCTTAGGAAGAGGAGCTTCATGGCAATAATAAAAGCAATATTAGTAACACCATTCTTAACATTAGAGCACTAGTGTGGCAGAGGTGGCCATAACCAGAGGCAGTGTCTCACCTCAAGGTCTAATTTGAGTGGTGGGAGCGCCAGTATTTCCTGCACTGCAAGAAAGTTTAGAAATAACTAATTTGTGCAGTGTAAAGAAATATCCTGAGAAATTTAAGTAAGCTCCTTTTAGATATTTTCTTGCCTAATATTAAGCTAATGGGACTGTGTATAACTGGAAAAGCTGAGCATCTTTGGGCTCATTGTTATTTTCTCTTGAAAATAACACACATTTTATTAATTAAATGTAAATGTAAAATTAACATTTTTCTCTTGAAAATAACACAATTGCAACCTCAATCTCTCTCTTTTTGTATTAGTTATTTTTAAATATTATAAGCAATTATACCAAAAAATTTCTGTGTCTGAATTGCATATATGACTAGAATCGGATCTCTCAGGTATTTGTTTATCGACGGCCTCCAAATGCTGGAGATGTTTCTTATTCCCACATCCCTGCCTCCCTCTTGCCTGACCTTACTGATACACCCTGGGGACAACCAGAATATGGACCTAGTGAGTGGGGCAATGGCTACATCATCAACAAACACCCGACAGGTGACCCAGGGGCCTGGAAGCAGAGAGGAAAGGATAGAAAATTGGTGGGAAGGTGGCATGAGAAGATTCTATGGAAAAGGAAGTTTCGGCAGGAAGAATGAAGTGGTCATCTAGGTCAGGGGATGAGCTCTCACACAGGAGCCATGTGCAGTGTCTGGAGACACATTTGGTTGTCACATTGGGCCAGAGATGCTCTTGGCATCTAGTGCATAGTGCTCAGGGATGCTGCTAAACAACCTACAATACACAGCATGGGTCCCCACTACAAAGAACGATCCAGCTTCAAATGTCCATAGTGCTGAAGTGGAGAAATCTTGCTTTATAAAAGAGAGAGAAAAGCCTGAGAGATTATGAAAACAGGGCATCTGAAGATTTTGTCCTCAGAACCAGAGGTTAGGAAGACAAGGCATGTTCACCAGATCCTAGCTTTCTCGTCCTGTGTGTCCATGAGGGTAGAAAATTGTGCTTGGTAATCTCATTAGACCTCAAATACATAAGCAAAGTCCATAATATCCTGCCTAAATTGAAAATGAAAACTTGACACCTAGACTGTAATTAGCAAGAATGAACAACTTCCTCATTTCCCCAAATTCAGCAGGGCATTTTAACACTCAGTCATCTCATTTCCTTCCAGAGCTGTAAAGGTGTCACGATTTCAATCTCCCTGCGGTGGAATTTCTCTGTAACGCGGAGCCTGGCCATTCCACTTTGGGAATGTTTTTGACGGCTGTGTCCAACGGCATTAAGGAAAATTGTTCACATTTGTGTCTTAGATGCTGTCATGAGCTGTGTTGTTTTTCCTCCAGTCAGAGCTGTCCCTGAGGATTTCCTGGTTTTAAGGGAAAACCCTGAGGAAGAATGAGCTGCCTTTGAAAATCAGCCCAGCCAGCATGTGCAGTAGCTCTCTGAAGTCATTCAGACAGAGCCCAGAGTGCTGCTTTGGGTTATTCCAGAAACATCTCTTCAGCCTGATTCCCCATGGGGAATGGGAGGCCTGTGGAATTTCTCTGGCTGTTCTCCATGCCTGGGACAATTCCCACGCCACTACCTGTGAGGACAAACATACTCAGCAAATGTTAGCATTGCTCAAGTAAGTCCACTAAGAAAAGATTGACTTGGAAATGGTAAGAATACATGTATTTCAGGGCCTAGAAATAGAACCCAGGAGGGAGCGGACGGCCTTATGTTTTTGGCATCAAATCCAGTGGCATTGCTTAATGAGGACTGCCTTTCCAATGGGATCAAGGGCTTGGGCTCTGCAGGCTGGTTGGCCCCCATGAACTCCAAGGTTGAAGGTTCACGCCCTGGCACTTCTGCTTCCAGTCAATCATCTGACGGTTTCAAACATACCCTTGACAGCAACCTTCTCCATTTCAGGATGTCCGGAGTGCCAGGTCTGGAATGTAGGGAGGAAGCAAGAGGGAACTGACAACAGATGCTGTGATTTGGCCACCCTCCCTCCTTTCTCTGACTACACTGATTCCCCAGGGCCCCAGGGTCAGAAGCCTTGATTGAGCTCATAGTTCCAAGTTGACAGCTGGAGGTTTATTCTTATCTGTATCTCTTGCTGCTTCTCAATCTGGCCTCACCAAGATGGATTCACCCTAAGCCCTGACATGAGGATTTAAACCCAAAATATTCATCTCTGTCATTAACTTATTTATTGGGTGCTAACTACAGGTTCCCCAAAACAGTGGGCTCACCAGCATGCTACACAGCCAACTCCATTTGGATAGGCTTGCTTCCAAATTTCTAACTCTGGGCTCTGGCTTCCTCACTTGACCCTGTCTTCTCTCACTCTCATTCTTTTGGGGATGAAAGAAAATGAGAATAGAAGGGAATCATACTTTATTTGGAAAATGGATAAAATCTAATATAATTGAGGTTGAACAACAATAAAGTAAAAGCTAAAATATGCAGAATCATTGTCTTATTTAGAGACATTTGTTGTCTGTGTTTCAAAAATTGCTTATCAGTGTTTACATTCTATCACTCCAGGTGAAAGACTTATAGCAGAACCAGATGAGTTTTCCTCCTTTAATTAGAAAAACACATGCTTTTTGTAACTGATGAAACAACCAAAGATGTGAAAGGAAGACTAAACAATTCACGTAGCTCCCCTTCCTACTGCACATCAAAAACCATTGTTAAGAGCTCTGTGGTTGTCCTTCACCATTTTCTCCACACTCATGTAAAAATAGACAAATACAAGTAACCACATTTATTGATTACATGTTGCTGCACTAGAAATTGTCACAAACTTACTGGCTTAACACAACACATATTTATTATCTCATGGTTTCTGTGGGTCAGGCATCTGGTCACGGTTTAGGTGAGTCTTCTGCTCAAGGTCTCACAAGGCTGCCATCAAGGTGTCAGCTGGGCTGCGTTCTCATATGAGGCCCAACCCGGGAATAATCTACTTCCAAGCTCACTCAGGTAATTCATATTTTGCCAGGAAACTATAATTTCCCTTTAAATAATTTCACTTTTCAATTGTCATTGAGTTACACAATGTCCTCTTTATAGAAAATCTTCCATTTCTATGGTTATATATTTATTTTCATTCCTGACAAAAAATATGGAATATTTTTCTTGAGAGGAACACATCTATTTTATTTTTATTTTTAAAAAGTCAAGATTTTTGAGGTATACTTTATATAGAGTAAAATTTGCCTTTTTAAGAACACAATTCGGTGAGTTTGGGCAAATGCATACAGTTGTGTAACTACCACCACAATGAAGATAACATTTCTGACACCCGCAAAAGTTCCCTTAAGCTCTTTTGTGATGAACCACTAGCCCCACTGGCAGCCCCTGGCAACCACTGATCTATTCTGTGTCTCCATGATTTTGCTTTTTGCAGAATGACATGTAAATGGAATTATAGAGGATGTGGATTTTACTTAGCATAATGTCTTTGAGTTCAGACACATATGAGTAGTAGTACCTTCCTTTTTATTGTTAAGTAAAGCAAGTACTTACTTTAAGCTAAGTAAAACAACAAAAAGAAAGTCTTGTGGCTTTATTTATTTATTTGATGTAAGACTTTCCATGTTATATAATTTTTTCTGTTTTTGAGACAGTCTCACTCTGTCACCCAGGCTGGAGAGCAACGGTGCTATCTCGGCTCACTGCAACCTCCGCCTCCCAGGTTCAAGTGATTCTCCTGCCTCAGCCTCCCGAGTAGCTGGGATTACAGGCATGAGCCACCATACCCAGCTAATTTTTGTATTTTTAGTAGAGATGGTGTTTCACCATGTTGTCCAGGCTGGTCTCAAACTCCTGACCTCAGGTGATCTGCCCGCTGTGGCCTCCCAAAGTTCCGGGATTACAGGCATGAGTCATTTCACTTGGCCCATGTTATCTATTTTTTATTGAGTGAGCTCTGCAGTTTGTATCTTTCAAGAAAGTTGTCCATTCATCTAAGTCGTCAAGATTCTAGTATTGTCTTGATCTTTTTAATGTCTGTAGGATTTCTTGAGATGTTCTCTCATATCTGCTATTGTTCATTTTTGTTTCCTTTTCTTTTTTTTTCCTGTCAGTCTCTCTAGAAGATTATCAATTATATTGATATTTTCAAAACTCAGGTTTTGATGATACTGATTTTCTCTATTTTTAAAAAATTCAGTTGATTTCTGCACTTTTAATATTTCATTCCCTCTGCTTTGCTTTCAATTTTCTCTTCTTTTTCTAATCACTTATGGTAGAGGCTTAGACAATTGAGGCATTTCTTTTTCTTCAATAGAATCATCTAATGTGCCAATTTAACTGCATCCTGCACAATTTGACATGTTATATTTTAAGTTTTATTCAATTCAAAATGTTTTCTAATTTCCATTCTGATTTCTTTTATGACCCAGAGGTTATTTAGAATTTTTTTTATTTCCAAATATTTGGGGATTTACATATATCTTTACATTATTGATTTCTAATTTAATTCTATTGTCATTAAGATTTGTACTTAGTATAATTTCAAATTTTAAAAAATTTGTAGAGGTTTGTCCTATGGCCCAGAATATAGTCTAACTTACTGACCATTCAATGATTACTTAGAATGTATTCTGCAGTTAGCTAGTGGAGTGATCTATAATGTTAATTAGGTCAAGTTTGTTGGAAATGTTGGTCACTTCCTGATTTTTTTTTGTCTACTTGCTCTATTGATTACTAAGTGAAGAATGTTGACATCTCCAACCATGACTGTGGATTTATCTATTTTTCCTTTCTTCTCCTTTTCCTCCTCCTCCTTCTCCTTCTCCTCCTCTTCCTCCTTCTCCTTGTCCTCCTCCTCCTTCTCCTCCCCCTCTTTCTCCTCCCCCTGCTCCTCCTTCTCATGCTCCTCCTCCTCCTCCTCCTCCTTCTCCTCCTCCTTCTTCTTCTTCTTCAACATTGTCTCTCCTTCTGTTGTCCAGGCTGGAGTACAGTGGCACAATCTCTGCTTGCTGCTACTTCCACCTCTTGGGTTTAAGCGATTCTCATGCCTCAGCCTCCCTAGTAGCTGGGATTACAGGTGCCTGCCACTTACTGGCTCATCGTAGAGGTGGGGTTTTACCATCTTGGCCAGGCTGGTCTTGAGCTCCTGACCTCAAGTGATCTACCCACTCTGTCCTCCCAAAGTGCTCAGATTACAGACATGAGTCACTGTGCCCAACTTATTTTTTTCAAATCTATCATTTTTTGCTTCATGAATTCTAAAGGTGGCTCAGTCCATTTTATGCTACAATATCAGAATATTTGAGGTTGGGTAATTTATAAAGAATAGGAATGTACTGGCTTACAATTGTGGAAGCTGAGACATCTATGATCTGGAGGCTGGCATCTGGTGAGGATATTCTTGCTATGTTATCACATAGTGGAAGGCATGCACACATATGTGCACACATGTGAGAGAGAGAGAGAGCAGGAGAGAGAGAAGGGAACTGAACTCACCCTTTAATAACAAACCCACTTCCATGGCAATGGCATCAATCTATTTATGAGGGAAGAGCCCTTGTGGCCTAGTCATCTCTCATTAAGTCCCACCTCCTAACACTGTTGTATTTGAGATTAAGTTTCCCATACATGCTTTTTGCAGGACACATTCAAACCATAGCACAAGGTCTGATTTTAGATGCATACACGTCAGAGTTGACAGGTTTTCTTGATTAATTGACCTCTTTATTACGTGATGTCTCTCTTTATTCCTGGCAATGTCCCTTTTTTGGAAACTTTTACTTTGCTCTTCATATAGCCACTCTGACTTTCTTTTAATTAGTGTTTGGATGTTATATCTTTTGCTATCCTATTACTTTTAACCCATCTATGCCATCATTATTTAAATTAAGTTTCATATAAATTGCAAATAGCCTGGAGTTGTTCTTGAGTTACTGGATCTTTGGGAAGTGTGGATGTGACTAGTTCATTTAAAGGGGCTGAAAAGAAATAACCCTGTGAAATGGTAGCAGGCTCTGAAGTGATGAAGGACACAGAAATTGGCCCATGCGAAGAAGCAAGACGGTAGCATTGATTGGTACCCTGAGATAGGCATTGAGTGGAATTCCAAGTAGAAAGCCATTGCTGCTTGCAAAATCCAGAGGTCACTTTGGAAATCAAGTCAGAAGGAGTTCAAGGACAGAGAACCCAGCTACTGAGAATTAAAGAAGGAGGTTGAGACTGTGATACTGCATGCAGAATAGGGAGTTTGTTTTCTGGAAAACTGGGTAGAGCTACCAAGAAGGTAGGGCACCACGGTCAGAGAGAACCTTCTCCAAGACAAAAGCAGATTGTAATACCTTAGAGCCCACTTCATTTGCATATGAATTATCTTAAAGTGTAGGGTGAGCCGAGCCAGTAAGTAGGAATTATGTAAGTGCAATTTCCAGCTTAGAATTTAGTGAAAGAAGCCAGGCAGGAGATTATAAAATATACTAATGGACAGGCTTACTTGCCCAAATTCAAGGTTTTATGTTTACTAGATGACCTGCAGCCACTATAAAGAGAGGACAGAATTTGCTAGAAGGTAGATGTTCTAGCTTTTATTTTAATATTATTTTTATTTTGTAAAATATGGGATTCCTGCAAATATGAAGCGCTTTTTATAAACACAAGTCTTTTAAAAAGGGAATGGTGGATACTCTAGGCTTAAGAGAAAGTTACACATAAAACTCATTCATGAAAAATTAGAATTTCACTCTAAATTTTTATAGACCACCTACTATATGGCAAACATTGGGCTAAGCCAGTCCTGGTCTCAAATTTCAGGGATATTACAGTCTAACGGGGGCAAAGAAACAGAAACGGTAAACAAAATTTATACAAATGCTGGGTTGCAACAGTGACAAACACTATGAAGGGAGCCATAGGTTGCTTTTTGGATCAATATTAGGGGAATTTGGCTCAGGCAGGGAGATCAGGAAATGGTGGTTGAGAGGCCACCTGAAATATTGGCCCAGTTAGGAAGGTGAGGGAAGAGTGGTACAGGTGGAGACTTGTGGCTAACCAGAGCATGGCTACAATGGCCAGTGTGGCCAGAGTGCAGAGGAAAAGAGAAGAATGCTCCAAGATGATGCTGAGGAGATAGGCAAGCACAAGACCTTGGAGGGGCTTATCAGCACCATGGAAGAGTTTCATGGAAGGTAGATCAGAAACTTGGAAGGACTTTTAGTCGGTGTATGGGGGGTGGGAGTGGGATGAAAATGATGGAAAGAGTGTGCCGAAGTGTGCATGATATGATGTGATTCAGAGATTACCTTGGCTGCTCTGGGAGAGGAATTAAAGGAGAAGATGTAGTACAGATTACAGGTAGACCAGTTAGCAGGTGATTTCATCTATTTCATCTGTAGATATGTGATATGTGAAAGCTCATAATTGGAGGTTGAGCACAGAATTAGAGAGAGGTCAGCCAATTAAAGAGATATTTAAGAGAGAAAATCAACAGGACTTGGTGATGGACTGGACATAGAGGGTGAGGGAGATGTCAAATCTGAAACTTCGGATTTTGGTTCATGAGACTGATTGGCAAGGCCAGGGTTTTTTTTTTTTTTAATTGCATTTTAAGTTCTGGGGTACATGTGAAGAACATGCAAGATTGTTGCATAGGTACACACATGGCAGTGTGATTTGCTGCCTTCCTCCCCATCACCTATATCTGGCATTTCTCCCTATGCTATCTCTCCCCAACTCCCCACCCCCCACTGTCCCTCCCCTATTTCCCCCCGACAAACCCCAGTGTGTGATACTCCCCTCCCTGTGTCCATGTGTTCTCATTGTTCAATACCCAGC
>CAUYLG010070034.1:0-62340 GCA_963573385.1 Cacajao melanocephalus
GCAATCCCATTACTGGGTATATATCCAAAGGATTATAAATCGTTCTACTATAAGGACACATGCACACGAATGTTCATTGCAGCACAGTTTACAATAGCAAAGACCTGGAACCAACCCAAATGCACATCGATCATAGACTGGACAGGGAAAATGTGGTACATATACACCATGGAATATTATGCAGCTATCAAAGACGATGAGTTCTTGTCCTTTGCAGGGACATGGATGAACCTAGAAACCATCATTCTTAGCAAACTGACACAAGAACACAAAATCAAACACCACATGTTCTCATTCATAGGCGGGTGTTGAACAATGAGAACACATGGCAGGGAGGGGAGCACTACACACTGGGGTCTGTTGGGGGGAAATAGGGGAGGGACAGCGGGGGATGGGGAGTTGGGGAGAGAGAGCATGGGGAGAAATGCCAGATATAGGTGAAGGGGAGGAAGGCAGCAAATCACACTGCCACGTGTGTACCTATGCAACAATCTTGCATGTTCTTCACATGTACCCTAAAACCTAAAATGCAATGAAAATAAATAAGTAAATAAATAAATAAATGAAATAAAATAAAAAATGACGTACTAACCCTTTAGCCCTTTAGCAGTGAGAATAGGGAGAATAAACCCCTCCCTGAGGCATACATTTGCAGACACCCTCAATAAGTTGCACGCTGGTAAATGTTTAACAACCAGCTTTCCAGTAAAAAGTGTGTATGCTAACGCATGTATAAGTTAATTATAAATTTCACTGATATAAAGGATGTATAGCACATAATTTACAAATAATAAAATATCAACACTGTTTATTGTAAATTCCATATAGCCAATCAATTCTCACAGAATACTTTTATTGATTCTTTGAGCTCTTGTAGCCATAGCTAACCTATGGTTAGCCATGATTTGTCAAGTGGAATTTCATAACCCTACTAATCTTTTCCCAATAAATTTAGTGTCATTAAATCTGATATGTGCTCACTAAACTATTTTTCATCTTTGCATATATTATTAACCCATTTATGCCAGAAGTTGCAAATTTTTGTTGTGAAAAATCAGACCTTGGTGATTACCCTGTGCAGTAGGATATAAATAACTCCCACAAGCTTAGCATTCCAGTAATGGAACACTAGGCATAACTGGGATAAACTGAAACGTCTTTCAGCTTCAGCACTGGGTATAACTTCATTCATTCACCAATGGCATGAGCACTTTCTTTGCTGATCATATAACAGTTTTAAATACTGGAAGAGTATTTTCCTTTTTTTGTTATTTATGATGTAACAACCACAGACATTTTTAAGTTTTGCAGACTCACTTTAAGTTTAATTTGCATCATTGACATTTCTTCATCATTTTCTTAAGTCTAGATAATCAACAAAATGAGAAATCAAACCCTGATTTGCAATGTTTGTTGATTTCCAAGAAGTAAATACCCCTACTAGGGCCAATATCGTGGTATCCCCGGATGTGGAATTGGGAAGAGCAGCACACCATTGTGTAGCAGTGCTTCTGCCGTATAGATGCAGAATATAACCTCAAGAACACAGGTCATCATTGTAAGTGAAGAGTTTTGAGTATTACCTTTCTAAGTATAATTTATGTAATTGCAAGTTTAGATTTTAATAATGACTGTATTTAACAACTGGCTCCCTGAATCCCCGAACATTTAACATTTGAGCGCTGGTAGGAGCCAGCTCCAACACACCCATTGCCCTCTTTCCTAATGTGGGTCAAACTCTTCTCTTTGGGTGAAGCACTTTTCCCCATCTTGACCCTCCTGGACATGCAGGTCTTGGTTGCTCATGCTGCCTTCAGCAGAAAACCTACACAGTAGAGACTCCTTTCTTTCCTGAGTCTGATACTGAGATGCTGTGCGGGGTTTGACGTGGATCTTGCCTAAGCCTTGTTACTCACACGAATCATGACATTTAACTCATTCACTAATACCTTTCCATCTCACACTTATTTTCCCTTATATCTTTATTTTTAAAAAAGAATAAGAAAGGAGGCCTATGCCTGGCTATAACAGAGGATAGTAACAGACAGATCACTTGGGCAGCTGTCAAATTAGTTACTCTAAAGTGTTCAAAAGCTCCCTCCTGATCTTACCTCCTAGAAGAAATGTTAATCTGCTTGACAGGTCAGAGAAGTCTATGCCTTTCTTTTCCCTCAACCATGCCCCAAGAACAAAGAGACACTTCCTAATCGCAAAAGCACAAGCTTTTGTTTGTGCTAACCAGCAAAGCAAATGTTTATTGAGAAATCTGACAAAAACAGGCTCCTGGCTCCACCCTGAGCCTTATTTTCCTTTCTTAAGCAATATCCCTTTCACACAGATGTGGACAGACTGCCAACTAGAAGGCGGGAATAACCTGTCTGCCCCTGCTTTCAAGGCTGACTCATAGCAATTTATGTTTGCAGTTGTTGATAAATAGCTGGTCCCCCAATACCCCTGCCAGTGTTTCTATCCTGTGCAGGCAGCCTTGTCCCCGCTGGGGCCTGCCAGCCCCTCCCATAACCTAGCAACAGCAAGTGCTTCCAGACCCTGCACTGGTATCAGACTGGATAGTGCCCATGTTACACATTGTTACATATCTGTCACTCTACCTCCATCCTCACAATCGTGGCCTTGAGCCACTTAACACCCTGTGTACTCAGCCCCTGCCTCCAATCCAAACCAGGAGGCTCAGGCCCACCACGTGGCTGTGGGACCCATCTGATTTTTTGTTTTTCACTAGAGAAGAACTTAGCAGTTTAGAATCAGGCAAGAGTCTGCAGAACCCAAGGCCCCTTCTCTGAAGTTCCTGCCCCACATTTTCCGTCCTGACATGTTCTCAGGTAGCTTCACTCATTCATTTCCACATCCTAGGTCCTTTAAATGGGTTAAAGGACCTGTGTGCCCTCACCTGACCTGAAAGGCCACCTGTCCCATGCTAGGGCCTGACCATCTATTGAACTTCCTAAAGGCAGACCCTGTGCCCAGCTGGGCCTTATGGCTGTATCTGCATGCCCCTGAGGCCAGTGCCACCGTGGGCTCCCCACTTCCTGCCAACTTCCCCACTCTTGTTGCTCTCTTTGCTGCCATCAACAGCCACACTGCCTCGCTTGCTCTCTGGGACTTTTTCTCATCTTCTGCTGTGGCTTCTAAATCTAAGCAAACATGTGAACGCAGCAGTTGTTTGAAATTCCCAACTTTCTTATTCTGGCTGCAGCCTTGGTCCTTATAGAGGTGAGGGGACTAGTTTACATTGGGGTTGTTTGTCCATTTAATCAGAATCATAAAAGAAATGAAACCCCTTTCTCCAAAAGAGAAGAGCTCTGCAAAGGAGCTATAATGCACCCAATACTTGATCATAAAATTAAAATATAACTCTTTTTACAATTAACATTAAATTTTTCCTACTTTGCTTTGGGTTGGGAAATTACTACTATAGTTGAGAAATGACTTAAGTCTTTTTTTCCCTCATTTTTTCTCAACTGTCTCTTTAAAAATATTGCTCACGCTGGGCGCGGTGGCTCATGCCTGTAATCCCAGCTACTTGGGAGGCTGAGGCAGAAGAATTGCTTGAACCCAGGAGGCAGAGTTTGCAGTGAGCCGAGATTGTGCCATTGCACTCCAGCCTGGGCAACAAGAGCGAAACTCCATCTCAAAAAAAAAAAAGTTGTTCACACATGTTAAAGAATGTATATTAAAAGTGAATTCCAATAAAAGCCCTATTAGCCTGATTCATTAACTCTTTTTAAAAATAATGTGCATGTTTAGGACAGGAGTATGTTCCAGTTTTTATTTCATCAGATAAATGTGTTGGGAAATGGAGAGAGTACAAATAGATGTGAATGTCATTTTACTTAATTGAAGATGAATGCTAAATTTGGGAGCTGTAGTAGAATTGAGTTTAACTTGCTTTGAAAGAGATTTATGATCATGGGATACAATGCTTTGTCTCCCAAGGACTCTGCTAGTGACCGTTAACCCCTTCAGCTCTGTCTTTGGGAATCCAAAGAGGTAACTTACAAGGTGGATAGTGGAAGAAGGAAGGATGTTGAAGTTTGGCGAGCCAACAGAACCAAACCAAACCAAAAATAACTGCTTACCTGGGCCTGTGCGATGTAATTTGACAAAGTAAGAACCACATTCTCTCATGTGTATGTTACGACAATTGGTCTTCCTTTAGGCTGTCGCGTCATTTTTTTCTGTATCATGGAGATTTTTCCAGAATATTTTAAAAAGCAGAGAGCTTTTAAGCAGAGAAATTCTGTTCTAGCACAGTTGGTTTTAGGCTGCATTGTTGAAGCCAGGCATAGCCATTGTATTTGAACCTGTTTTCTGCCATGACCTTTGAAAACCCATTCCCAAAAAACTGACTGCTTAGGTCCTGTGGTCATGCACACAAGAGATAGTGGCTAGAAATGGGGGCTCTGTCATAGCCGTGATGCTGAAAGATGCTTCCTTGATGGAATGTTGCAAGACATGGTTTAAAAAATTAAAAGATATATTAAATTGAATTGTTTTGAGTTGTTTTTAATACCCATAAGGAAACTAGGAAAGCTAGAGTTCTTAATGACCTATTTGAAGAATAAAATCCACCCGAACCTCTAGGTCAAATGCTAAATTCCTTCTGCAGGTGGAAAGGCTGCACCTCACAAGGGAGGCCAAGTTTCATTTTTGTGATGACCTTACCCAACTGAAACTTTCCCGGAATCTTTTAACTTTAGCTCCCCACCCAAAGGATGAAAAACACCATCTGATTTACAGTTTTCCCATCTCTTATTTGAGTTTGCAACTTTCTTGGATAACAGATGGCCACAAAATGTGTAAGCCCAAATAAAAGCAAAGCATGGGCTTCACTGGTTCTTCACTGGTATCAGCTGCTTCTTAAAATTAAAATTATGTAAATGATACCGTAGCTTTAAGTGAGAGAATCAGCTATGAAGGAAGCAACCCCAGCACTTGAGAGTATTTCAGTTTGGGTTGTGTGGAAAGCTTGCTTGCTTTTTTTTTAGCTTCTAATGTTTCCTTTTAAAGAGAAAGAAAAGAGGCATTTGGTAGAAGCGTTTTGCAAGTTGTTCATTCACAAAGCTTGCAGAGTTTCACCGGCAGCCGGCCTAAAATCAGAGAGAATATTAGGATTGGCAGAGACCTTAGAGATTGTTGTTTTAATTGACTTGAAGAGGGAGGAAAAGACTCCAGAGGAAGAGCCCAGAAAACTGCCCCGGCCTCCCTGGGTTTGGCATCTTTCTTACCTCAAGGAGTTAAAAGTCTGGGCCTGGGCGTGATCAGCCAGATGGTCTTTAACAGTAACATGGTTCATATTGTTTAGATTATCCTGTTGCAAGTACCGTGCCTCCTTTACCTTTTATGGAATAAAGTGTGGAAAATTGACCACAGATGTAAGTAACCAAGAATGACGGGGAAGCTGTTGTTACCAGCCCTCTCCGTTTTTCTCCAACGCGCCTGATCCCACAGATAAAAATAAAGAGAAAAATGTGAGGCCGGCCGAGAACGAGCTTGCCTTACCTCAGTGGCACAGGTCTGAGCACTGCGAGCGCTCTATTTTACATGTTCAGAAACCCAAGGTTGGCCCCAGGACTCGTGTGCAGGCTACCCTCGATTCTGATTTTCCAAGTGCCCTCTGGTTAAAATATCATACCATGTCAGCAGTTTTTCCATCCTGTTTTGAAAGGCGTGGGGGCAAGGCCCACATACTGACACTGAGCAGCTTTGCAGCCCTGCATTCCCAGAGGGAGAGAAATGAGTGGCATTTTGCAGCCCAAGGAGTGTGGATAAATTCTGCATTCCCATTGCTTTGATGGCCATCTCAGCTGCAGGATGAGCCAGATTACTTAGAACGAGGCCCTTGCTGTTCTTGGGAATGTATGTCAGAGCTTGACAAAAGAGTTGACTACCCAGCACGGGCCCAGTGTAGAGAGGAGCTTGTTTTGACAGGCCCGTGCTTTTCATGATTAGGTAGGCATAAGTGCCGTTTTAAACCCTCAGAAGAACAGTGTCCAACCAAAGTAATAAGCTAGGCTTGATGAAGTCCCTTTGTTTTCACTTCACTTCCTCAGTTCTGTCCTTGGTGGCCAAGGCCGTGCTAATTTCACCTCTTGTCCTTCCCTGTGGCACGTGCTACCTTTGCCTGTGGCCATAACCACACTCCGGTGACCAGTTTCTGCTTGCGGGTCTGCTGGCGGCAGCGAGGGCCAAAATTCTCCCCTTGGATGACAACAGGCCTCTCTGGCCTCTGGAAGATGGCCACCATCTTTCAGTGTGGACTCCTGGGTGACCTCTTTATGTGGGGCCCATCATGAGATGGGGCCCACTCCTCTGGGTACCTGCATTTCCTGTCTTCTCATTCTCATCCAGTTCTGCTCCCCTTCCTCCTGCCAGGCCCCCTACTAATCCCATCTCCCAGGCTGTCTCTCTGGGTCCTGACTCTATCGCCAAGAAAGTTCCCAGCATCTGACATCCTTAGCCCCTTCCTCATGCCTTCCTGGAAACCTGGGCCTGTCTCCGGGCCACTGCTTTCTTCCTAAGCTTCCCTGGTTTTCCATACACACTCCTGGTTCACTGTTGCCTATCCCCCTGTGGCCCCCTACTTTGAAGCTGAGGTCCCTGGTTAGCCTACTCCCACCTGCTGGGACCCCCAGCACTCTTCATGCTTAGCAGGGACTCTGGAGCTTGCTCTCTATCAAACAGGCCTCCTTCTCCCCGGAGGGTTTAACAGCCTCCCTGCTGACCTGTCTCCCAGCCTTGGAGTTCCTCCACCTTCGCAGCTTTTCTGGCTATCACAGCCCCCACCCACGTGACTTTGCTCCCGTGATTCATGGCTTGGATCATGCTGTGTCTGAACACATAGTGCCCTCTGAGCTTCCCCTGACCACAACCTTCCACCTCCAGGTCTCTTCCACTCTGTAACTCCCATGAAGACTGCTCTCCAGCCTCTAGCTTCTGGGCCTCTCTCCTTCCAGACCCTCCCAACCCAGCCTGGTCATCTGTTGATTATTCCAGCCATACTCACAGCATCCTCAGTCCCCGCCCCACCTCCATCCCCCAGCCTCTTTTGTTCTTACTGCTCAAACTGAGCAGTCCCCAACTTGAATCAACCCAGAAGGCGTTTTTACTGAGCCTGCTCCAGGTCTGGAGATAATCACTTGTCTGCCTAACTGACTTGGTAACAAACCCCTGGCTTCTAACATTACCCCAGTCCCGAGTCCACCACCCCCTACACCAGTCCCTTCTCAATCAGCTTCTTTCCTGCCCATATTCACCAAATGCCTTGAAAACTCATGTATAGATAAGGGGCTGCTTTTTTTGCTTCCACTCATATACCAAACGGCAGTCTGACTTGAACACCCATTGAAACTGTTCTGGCAAAGTTTACCTGGGACTTCCCAATTTCCAGACTTTCTTTTCTAATCTTCCCTGGTTTCTCTTCAGCTGCCTGCTTCTTGAAGCTCTCCTCTTCCTCAGCTGTGACAGGTATTGCTCAAGGCTCCCTCCTCTCTTTCATTATTTGTTCCGTTTTCCCCACTGACTCTCCCTTTTCTTCTTCTTAAGAATTACTCCTCCCTGGAGGTTGCAGTGAGCCAAGATCCCACCATTGCACTCCATCCTGGGCTACAGAATGAGACTCCGTCTCAAAAAAAGAAAAATTATTCCTCCCTTAATTCCCGTCCTCTGCCCCGTCTCCTCTCACTCCAGTCAAGGTCCTGATTTCAGAACATGGGGAAAAGTACAGAGTGTTGACCATCCCTCTCATTCAACACAGATGAGATGTGAAACACACAGATGGGTGACAGAGCTTGTGGTCTATTTCTAAGTCCTAGAAATGAAGAGTTCTTGTTTTGGTCATGATAGCAAGTGCTGGTGTCCGATGCTCCGAATGGCCAAACCCGTGGAATTACGGGAGGGTTTGAGCTGCATGTTGGGTGTACAAACTCTCATAGGTCATAAGGAATGGTGAATGGGTGGTTCCTAAACCCTGGAGAAGAGCTTCCATTTCAAAAGCTGGGTTGTGCAGTGGAAACCATGTAGGATTTGGAGTTACACATTCAATTAAGAATCCCCGTCTCCTCTCAACGGTTGTCTGATTTGGGGGCAACTGACTTCTGGCTGTATCTTTTTTTTTTTTTTGAGACGGACTCTCACTCTGTTACCCAGGCTGTAGTGCGCAGTGGCGTGATCTAGGCTCACTGCAACCTCTGGTCTCCTGGGTTCAAGTGATTCTTGTGCCTCAGCCTCCCAAGTAGCTGATATTACAGGCATGTGTCACCACGCCCGGCTAATTTTTTGTATTTTTACAAGAGATGGGGTTTCACCATGTTAGCCAGGATGGTCTCGAGCTCCTGACCTTGTGATCTACCTGCTTCGGCCTCCCAAAGTGCTAGGATTACAGGCATGAGCCACAGTGTCCGACCTCTGTTTTTATTTGTAAAGTAGATAGCAAGATCTCCCTCTTCTGAGGACTAGGAATAACGTGCATATTAGGAACATATTATTTGCTAGACTTAATTCGGTAAGATGATTGAGCCGATATAGTGAAATCCTCTTAGACTAATTATAAACCTGACAACTCACCAAAAATTTTTTATTAACCTGTCTCATAACTAGTATCAGAGTTGAAGGGAGAGAATTAGCAGAACTGGTTGCTGGTCTCAGACTGTGGAAGCTACACACAACACAATTAGAGCCCGTTCAGTGACAGCCTCTCATCAAGGTCTAAGTGGCCTTGGGAAGTAAAAGTCTTGGAGATGGAGACAGATCCGTGTGGGCCAGAGTAGAGGGACAAGTGACAGGTGGCCTGGGAGGACCTTCAACTGCCTGGAATAGAAATGTCATGTTGTATAAAGTGAGTAATGAGTGATACAGGCATCTGTGAAAGTTAGGTTGGGGAACTAAAATTGATACCAGAGGCTACAGTGAGCCATTGAATATTATTGAATGAGAACACCAAGAAACAGTGTTTTGGGAAGATCAGTTTAGCTTCTTTTTTATATGGAAGGCATTTTTGCTTGGGAGGTTGGGGGCAGGGAGGTCATTCAGCAGGTTGTTGCTGGAACCAGACCCTGATCTGAAGAAGCATGGGGTTAGATTGGGAAGGAAAGAATGGAAATGCAAACTATTTCAAAAGAAAAAGTTATTAAAGGTGTTGATGGTAAATTTGATATTGGAGATGAGAGCAAAAATGGCTTAAAAACAACTCCAAATTTTCAATGAAACTTGAAATATGGGGATACTATGAAAATGAAAGGGAACCTTTTTATGTGTGTTTAAGGACACGTAACAAAAATGTTGCCGTTTTCACCGTCTTTAAGTGCACAGTTCAGTGTGGTACCATCAGCACCAAAGGAGAAACTTTTGCAGCAGTTTGGCATTGCTGCAACATCTGAGCATGTGATTGGCATGCTTGTATTTTGTGTGTTATATTTCAGTATTTTATAGTAGTTTATTTTATTATAGTTTTGCAAAGTATCAGTCTGCAATGATTTGGAAATAAGAAAAAGAAAAGAAACTTGTCCTTTACTTCAGAGAGATTAAGGAACCCTAGAAGAATAAAGGATTTCAGAAAGAAGAGGTGAGGTATAAGAAGGATATCTTCTCCCTGCCTTTGCCAGGCTAGTTCCTATTCATTCTGTGAAGCCCACCTCCTGGGTCCCTCCTTCCAGGAAGCCTTTTCTTCCCCACATTGCCCCCACCCTCCTAAGCCTCTTACCAGAGGTTAGTTAGCCTGCGTGGTGCTGTTGTGCCATGGACGTGTTTCTGTTGGCCAGCATCATCACAGTGTATGAACTGGCCATCTTGGCGGTCTTCTCACTAGATTATGAGCTCTGTGAGTAAAGACCGTGGCCTCTTCATCTCTGTGCCCACTTTGTCTTGCACGCCTTAGGTGCTCAGTGAAGGTTTGTTCACATGAATTGAACTGAGAGAGCAGACTTAGAGAATGGATACGGGGATGGTGCCATGTTGGGAGTGCGGGGTAGGAAAAAAGAGCACAGAGGCTGTGCTTAGTGTCCAAGTCTCCTTCAGGAAGGAGTCAGATGGTGTAGGGAAGACACTCAAGAAGCTGAAGACAGAATCAGGTTGAGCAGCCCATATGCAGAATGTGCAGGGGAGGCAGAGAGAGAGTAAAAAGGAAAGGTGGCAGCTTGGTCTGTGCTTCCCATTCACCCTGTGACTTCGTACCTCTGCTGACACATTCGTCATGGAGTTTCATCAATATGCAGTCATCAAATGTACTTCCAACCTTGTCATTCATTGTCAGTCGGTCTTCTGCTTCTATAAAAGAATACCATATATAGACTGGTTTTTGGCTCATGGTTCTGGAGGCTAAGAAGTATAAGATTGAGGGGCTTCATCTGGTGAGGGGCTCCTTCTTACTTTATCCTATGATGGGAGAGCAAGCAAGCACACCAGAGACAGGATATCAGGCCAAACTCATCCTTTTTATCAGAAACCCACTCCCAAGATAACGAATCCACTCCCGCAATAATGACATTTATTCCTTATTGAGGGCCGAGCCCTCATGGCCTAGTCACCTCTTAGAGGCCCCACCTCTTAATACTGTTACAATGGCATTTACATTTCAGCATGAGTTTTGAAGGGGACATTCAAACGTAGCATTCATTAATTTATTCATTTATTCAATAAATATCCACTAAGGGCCCACTTTTCCTCCAGCGTCATGCTAGAGACTTGACTTTTATTGTTCCCAACCCCTAAACACCTCCTTAAAGTAGGTATTATTGTCCCCATTACATAGATGAGACTCAGGGAAGTTGAGTCATTTGCCCAGATTAAGATAGTCAGTGGCAGCATTAGGTTTTGAACCCAGGGCTTCAGTCCCTCCTGCCTTGCACAATGCCACGAGGTTGGTGCTCAATAAACGTTTGTTGGATCAATTCCAGGAAAATTTGGAAACCAGGATGGGAAGAAAGAGGCCCTTTGGGATTAAAAATTGTCCCAGCCAGTTCAGAGGAAGATTGAGGCAGAATGGTGTTAGGGTAGGTACTGTAATGCCCAGGATGGCTCATGTCTTCAGGCGGGCCTAATGACACGGGAAAGAGAGGATGCATGAATAAGACCGTGTTTGGGACAGACAGTAGACTGTTTAGGAAAGTGGCAGAGGAGTTCTGATCTAGTTCTGATCCCGGGGCACTTTAGGAACAGTAATTCTTTAGGAGTCTCTCTTATGGTTTCTGAGCTGACTGTGTCCTTTCGATCGGATGCATCTTTCTAGGAATTTGAGGGTGAATGGGGAAGGGGACCACTCCTTGGCCAGTGGTTCTGCTGATTCTTCCCCCAAACTACACAGTAGAAGAGATGGAAAGAGGGCCCAGCTATCTCTGTAGGAAGGATCCTTTAGTATAGACACTGTTCCTTCGTTTACCACTGATGTTCCATTAAGTCTGTGGACCCTGCTCTTTTGATTCAGTCCTCCAGCTTGAATCAAAGATGGTGAGACATTATTGATTTAACCAAAGTTGTTCTTAGTGATAATGGGAGCATGAAGTAGATGTCTAGCCTGACTCACTCATCACCCCTTTCTTTGGGAACGACGGCACCCAGAGGGCCAGCTGCAGGGGCAGGCTTGGCATGCCACATTTTAGACCTTCTTTGGATCTCTGACTGAGGACCAGCAATCCATGCCACTACCTCACAGTAAACCCCTTGATGGTTTTCCCATACTGGCCCTACCTGTGTGGGCCCATGCTCCTCCTCCCACCCCACTTCCTATCCTTCTATCCCTGCTTTCTCTGCCTCAGCTCTCCTGGCCTTCTCGTTTCCTACATGAGCCAAGTACATTTACATTTCAAAGCCTCTGCACTTCCTGTTTCTTCTTCCTAAATGTTCCCTGTGTATTTGTATAACTGGCTCCTTCACTCCAGTGTCTGTTCAAATCCTTCTCCTTAGGCACAACCCTTCCTAGAGAGGCCTATGGTCACCTGTTTAAAAAATAGCAATTCCTGGTTCTCTTTATCCCATCACCCTGTTCTGTTTTCTCTTAAAACTTGTCACCGCTGGAGTAGCATGCTTGTTTCCTTGTTTGCCTTTCCATTGTTTCTCTCCTTGACTAGAATATAAACTCCCTGTGAGCAGGATGGCATCTTGTTTGTTGCTGTATCCCCAGCACCTGAAACAATTTTTAACACACTGTATGTGCTCAATTAACATCTGTTGGATGAATAAATGGCCAACGACCAGCTGGCCATTCATTCAGAAATCCCAGAATTTGAACTAAGGACACAGTGGCTTTTTTGGTCAGTGATTGGTGCTGGCTCTGTGAGTTCAGTTAGACATGGAGCCAGCAGCCATGTGTGGTCATAGGTGAGTGTAGGAAGCCGGTCAAGATCAAAAGGGAAGCTGAGGGGAGCATCCAGGTGGCCCCTGACTGATGGAGAGGTTTTGCTTCCTTGGGACTTTTCTCCTTCCCGCTGGGACCTGACCACATTTGAGTTCCTGTGCCCATGAACTGGGACTCTGTATTAGTTTTCTAATGTTGCATAACAAATTATCACAAACTTAGCAGCTTAAAACAATCCATGTATTATATCCCAGTTCTATAGGTCAGAAGTCCAGTGGGTTCAACTGGATTCTCTAAACTCTGTTTAGAATCTCACAAAGCTAACATCAAGGTGTTGGCCAATCAGGGTTCTTATCTGGTGGCCCTGGGAAAGAATCTGCTTCTAAGCTCATTCAAGTTCTTGGCAAAATTTGTTTCCTTGCATTATAGGACTGGAGTCCCTATTCCTTTGCTGGCCTTGGCCAGGGACTATTCTTACCTCCAAGGGGCCACTCTCAGCTCCTTGCCATAGGGCCCCTCCATGTCAGCAACAGAGAATCACCCACACAACGAATCCTTCTCATGCTAAGTCTCTCCGACTTCCTCTTCTGCTATGTGCAGAAGAAAACTCTGCTTTTAAAGGGTAAGAATGATTAGGTTAGGTTTACTCAGATCATCTCCTTTAGAGTAACTCACATCAAAACGAGTACCCTTGATTACATCTGCAAAATCCCTCTATCAGGTAAACTAACATAGTCAGGGCATGATATCTCATGACATTCACGGTCCCAGGATTGGAGCAGGAAATCTTAAGGCACAGAATTTTGCCTACCACTGTATTTTTAAGCAATCTCCTTTAATTAATTAGCTTAGGGGAGGGGGATTCTGTTTCTTACAACTAAAGAGTAATGGCCCATAATCCACAGAGGCCCCAGCCTTGGGGGTGGAGGTGGGGCTGAAGTTACAAACTTTGCTTTCCTGACCTCTACTAAATTGTGGTTCTTTCTTTTTCCTCTGGAATTGAGTTCAGACTCTAGAGATGCGAAAGATTAGACCATCTGTCATGCTTCAGATGCCAAAAATAATGAAAATAGCCCCTTGCCGCTATAGTCTGGTAGAAAACGTTTTTTTTTTAATTGCTTTTCCTTGAGGATCACTGTCCAAGTGAGATCATTGGTGATCCTGAGCCTTTTCCCATGACTTAATTGACCAAGAGAGGACCGCCCAGCTAAATCTCGCAGAATACATTGGGGTAATTGGCTTAAAGCCTCCAGGCTCTTGTTGAAATGAGAGGTTTTGGTTAATCCGCACCAAGAAGCCAAAAAGCTATTATGTATGTATATTTTTGTCCTGAGGTATTATCAAGAAATTCCACATAGAAGGGAATAAAGTATGGTTTGAGAATGAAGAAAAAAATTAAAACGCAAGACGTAAACTCTGTTTCCTACAGATGTAAATCAGAGCAAATTTTAAAGCCTTTTCATGACTCAGAGAGAGGTCACTGACCAAATCTGCTGAGGGAGGCAGGATTAAACAAAAACGACTACATTTTAATGATTTTTCCCCCGCTGCTGTTAGCTCTTTCATTTGCCCAGTGTAACACAATTTTCCACAACGCTGTAGGAAATTGGAGAGAGGGAATTGCTATCCAGTTCACTGCCTAGCTCCACAAAATGTATAGTAATAGTTGAGTGTCAAAAAATCGCGTGTGGTAAGTCGGGGGGAGTTGAAGGGAGAAGATTACTTTGTGGAAAACTGCCGACAGGTTGAAGGATTGTGGGATTAGAGAGTCAGAGAGACTCAGAGTTGGAAGGGCCTCGCCCCCTGTAGCCTACCAGTCCAGACCTTACTTGGTGCTGGGACCAGTTCAGCAGCACGCAGGCAGGAGGCCATCAGCTCTCCTTAATCACACTCTTCAGAGTGAGTAAGAAGTAGGGAAGCAGCAACTATGTTTGAGGATGAGGAGTCCGAGACAGGGAGGACCTTTGGGCAGTGCCCGATGCTGCTGCTGTCCAGCTGGACAAACTTCTTTCCTCTTTTGAGCCTCAGTGTCAAATGGTGATCACAATGCCTACTCAGCAGGATTGCTATAGAGGTAAATAAGATACATGTGTAAGCTTTGGGAACCATGAAGCAAATGCAAGGGTTGGTATTCATATTATTAGTAGGAAGAAAATGAGACTCTAACTCAGGATGGTGGATGGCCAGTGCCTGAAGAAAAGGTGTGTGGAGCCCAAGGCAGGTAATGGGAATGCAATGAAAGACACCACATTTTCAATGTCAGTAACTGTGACCTTAGGAGCTCGAGGCTGCTTTAAAGAGGGAAATGGATCACTTCTCGGCCTTTTGGCTAAGATCAAGTGTAAAGAGGGAGATGTAGGGCAGAAGTCTCAGGCACAAGGCAAAAAGGCCTTATTGCTTGGCTGTCCACAGGTACACTGGCCCAGCTCTTAGGATTGCAGCCTAAGAGCACAGCCCCTATGATCTACACACCAGGCTCGCTGAGAATCCAGGCCCCATGAGGACCAAGGGGAAAAGAGCCTGCCCACAAAGCTTCAGGAGGGTAGAAGGCAGAGGCTGCCACACATGAAATAAAGGACATAAGGGCAGTTTCCAAAAGCCCTGGGGCAACTTGCGATGCTATATCAAGGTGTTTTGTAATGTTCACTGACTTGACTTCTTAAAAGCATCCATCACAAACCTCTTCTTCTCTTGAGTGACCTGTTTCCCCTGCAGATGTAGGGTTCAAAAGGACTACTGAACTCTTGGCTTTTGGCAATAACAGAGTTAAGTATATTCATTCATGTTTTTATTTGATAAGCATTTACTGATACTTGGGGATTCAGAGATGAAGCCTAGTGGATATCAGATAGGAGGAACACGAGGTGCTTGGATGGAAGCAGGTGCAGCATAATTTTTGTTTTCCCTTGGCTGCCCCCTTAGGCAATATGGTCACCATTGCTGATTCCTGCTTCGAAGACTTTGCTTCTGATCTTGCTTCTTCTCCTCTACCTTCAAGTTCCAGGTTGAGCCCTGCTTCTTTTCCAAAGCTTTACCAGTCTTCTTACCACTTGCTTGTTGTCTGTGCTCCCATTTTACTGCCTTACTATCTCATTCCTGTTTGCCTCACATCGTTTTTAGCTTGGCTTTGCAGTACTGAACTTGGCTCCATGAATGCTTGTTAAGCCGAATCTTGAGGTTCTCACTTCAGACACCATGTGGCGGCTTCAGGGAGGCAGGTTTGCAGCTTCCTACCCACCTCTCAGCATCCATTTGCTCATGGTTGCCTCAGAGAGAGGGGCATGTTAATGTTAGCCCCAAGTGATAAGGAGTTGGTAGAAGCGGAATCCAGGTTGTTAATGAGAACACCCAGAAGGGCATCAGGCAGTGCTGTTGGTAAGAGGTGGGTCAGTGGCGGCATTGCAAAGTGTTCCAAAGAGCACCAACAGCGAAATTCAAAGGCCTAGAAGAAACGGGTGACCTATAAAGATGGGTGTTGAGGTCCAGAGCAGGCAGCTCAGATAATACCCACTAATTCATGGTGATGACTGAACCAATCTTTATGTATATTACTCAGCCCAGTGTATGATTCTTTTTTTTTTTTAAAGGGACATAGGATCTCACTCTGTTGCCTAAGCTGGAGTACAGTGGTAAGATCAAAACTCGCTGCAGCCTGGAACTCCTGGGTTCAAGTGATCTGCTTACCTCAGCCTCCTAAGTAGCTGGGACTACAGGCATGCCCCCGTATTACACCCAGCTGTTTAAAAAACATTTTTGTTTTTGCCCAGTCTGGTCTCAAAGTCCTGGCCTCAAGCCATCCTCCCACCTCAGCCTCCCAACCAGTTTATATCTTAAATGCATTTTATAATCTCTGGTATTCTGGTTGCCCCTGAAGCCACTGGCTATTGCTACATAGATGAACCCAGAGCCATGCTGAGATCTCAACCCTGGCCTGGGGGGAAAGAAAGCAGCTAGGATAGGGTAGAACCAAGATAGGAATTCAGGATTTCAGGTTAGCATGAGCAGCGGATCGCTGTGCCTGGTGGTCTATCCAGAGTGTAGCAATTCTGCAGTCAGTAGGTAGAGCTGAGAGGGCTTATCCTATAAAGAAGGGGCTGGCAAAGTAGCCAAGTAGGCAGTGGTCTAGGAGAGGGCCGTACTTCTAGGAGGAACTGGGCTTTTAACCCTTGTGTGCACAGAGCCAACTGCGATGGGGTCTGGGCAAAACGAACTCTGATGGTATATGTACTCGTTCACTGAGGCCACCTGCATACTGGGTATATCAGGATCCCTGTCCAACACCATGGCACACTCCAATTGATTAACATAAGTACAGTTTAATAAAGGGTTTGTTCCCATAGAAATGGGCTAATTATACTCTAAACCTGGGAACCGTTGGGAGCAGGTATCTCTCCTATGCCTGAAGCGGGAGGGATGTGAATGGTTACTAAATTCCAGAGATAGAGAAAGTGGTGTGGAGAGGCCACCCAACAGACAGGGCCTGTGACCTTTGATCATGGTGACCTTACAGCAGGGGAATTGGGACATAAATATCCCGACTGTCTCTCCCCTCTCTCCCAGGTTTCTTGGGGTACTTCCCATTGATCTAATGAAAGCGGAGGACAGAGAGTAAGTGTGCCCACTGATACATGGAGCAGGGCACAGGGTGGGAAGGCATGGATCTAGAGACGGATCTAAAGGGGCAAATACCGGGCTCTTTGCAACATAACTAATTCTGGATACTTCCTTCTCTTAGGACTGGCTCTACTGACATTCTGCCTGCCCTTGTAAGGTTGGGCTCAGGACCTGGGTGACACTGAACCTTAAGCTAAAAACCTCTGTTGCTTAGAGTTGACAGGGACTGAGAAAAGTGGGGCCTGGAATTTTACCTTTAAAATAACAGCTTGCTCCATACATATGGGGGCCATATGTCCTTAATTTTCCAGGAAAGTCTGCATTTCAAATATTCTGTCCCATTTTGCCCATAAGAACACTGGCATTCGTCAGATCACATGTTCCAGTTTTGATTCAGAAAATATGGTCAGTGTATCCCTATACCACAACAAATGCCAGATGGTTTAAAAAGCCAATTTTTTAAATAGTATTCTTACCCCAATTGTTGGGGAAAGACAATTTTCTGACTATTGAAGCAATCGAAGAAATTATCAGTGACAAGTTTGAAGGGTTCAGTTACTTTAAAGAAAACACACACACCTTTTTTGTACAAAGAAAACCAACAAAACAAAAAGGTAAAAAGAGAAGCAACAGATTGGAGAAATAGTTGCAATAAACATGACATCTAAAAACTTAATATCCAAACACTTTGGGAAAGTTTTAGAAAACTCCAAGAGGCCCCAATCAAGACTTCACTGGACAGATGGTCAAAGGATATGAGTAGACAATTCACACAACTGTATACAAATACTAGGGAGGTAAGTTAATAAATTCTAGTTAAAACAGCTATGAGTTACCACTCCCACCCTACTACATTATAAAAACAAAAACAAAAACAAAAACCCTACAAAATCTAACATGGACAGAGATACACCCACACACTGAACAAGGCATTATAATTTTTTTTCCCTCCTAGAGAACATTGTCATGATGTGCAAAAGTAGGGGTGGGGTCAGGAGAGGAGAGAATTCATTATGCAAATGTGAAGTTTTCAAATACCTTGCCCCATGTCTCTTTTATAAATAGCAGCCCATCAGGGCTGGTGTGTAGCTCACCCTGGGCAATCCTTGGCATACCTCATGTCTTCAGCAGAGAGAAAGGGACCAGAATGCCTTGCTGAGCCCTGCAGATACAGTCCCAGTCAGTATGGGTGCATTGACTTCCTTCTAAGAAATCCAGGTTCCACTCATGCCTTGCTCGCTGGGACAGCAGCTCCCATAAAGTTATAATGATAATTTGTAATCAGCTCCCTTGAAAGAGTTTGCAGAACTCAACGTTTCATCTTCTGTGTGACCTGAATTTTAATAGTAGAAAAATCTGGCAGAGGATGCTGAGGGCAGTTTGTATGATACTCTGAGTACAGTCACTAACCCTGAAAGTAGATGCCCAATATATTATCAAAATGTATCAAAGGAAGAAAGAAAAAGATAAAAACCTGGTAGGGTTCCATGTATCCATCAAAAAGACCACTCCCAGCATCGGGGAATGAACATGAGGTTTGATGTCAGTGGGATCCCTGTTGAGGGGCCTGCCTGATGCCTTGCTGGCTCTTTGAACACAATCTTCTCATACAGAAAATGTTAATGATGATATATCTACCTCTTGGGTTTGTTATGAGTTAAAATAATTGTGTAAAGCAAGAAATCAATGTCTGGTACAAAATAAACCTTCACCATTATTCTCCTCTCTTTCCCTCACCTGTCAGGGTAACTTGCATATAGAAGGTGCTCAGTTTGTAATGTGATAAATTACCATTGAATCACATGCAGGACTGCTATCTGATTAACCTACCATACAGTAGAGAGAACCAAAACTCAGAGATTGGGATTTGCTGTTCGTTGTCTTACAGCATGGCCAGTTTCCTATGATGGAATGAGGAAGGCGGGTGGGGGTCATAGAGAACTAACCCGTCCGCCAGGCTAGGATTGCACCAGGATCGCTGGCCTGCATGCTAATGGTGAAGGTGCATGGGGGCAGCAGTGTCTGATCGTTTTGAGATTAAACAGCAACACAGAAGGATCCAAGACAAAGTAGTAGGATGTCTCCATGGGTAGATGAGTGCAGCAGCAGGAACTTTAGATGGGACGATGCTCAGACGTCCAGAAAGGCAGCCTTAGGACACCCTGGAGTTGAAGCTCCAGACATTGGGTAAGGGTGCTTGGCAAGTCTCTAGGATGGGGTGCCCAGCAGATTCTTGGACACGGATTCAACAACAGGGACCAAGCAGAACTTCAGTGATAAGAACCTGGGCAATAGATCAGAACTGCTGTTTATTGGAATGAGGAATGAGGCAGTGCCCTGGGGACAGACAATGATGCTGCTGAGCCCAAGTTAACCTCAGGTCAAGATAGGTCTTGGAAAATGAGGCAGAACTGAGTTACAGCTGGTCCCTGTCATGGGGAGGGGATAGAATGGGATGTAACAGCTGGAAGCCAGGCATCATTGTCTATCTTGAAAGCAGACTCACTACCACTTGGGTAAAAAATTTAGAGTAATTTCCAGAGATGTCGGTGGACGTTGCTCCAAAAGTTCTTCAGTTTCTTCAGGGATGACGTAGGTTCTCTCTCCCTGCTCCCTTCTCTCTATCTCTCTGTTATCTCTTCCCAGCTTATTTAAATTACTGTGAGTTGGCATGTAGCTAAGAAGCTTTATCAGAATTTGTTAGAGGAAGGAACTGTTTGTAATGGAAAATAATATTCACTATATTATAGTTGCGTTAATTTGGGTTTAGTCATGATGTTTAATTTGTTTTGAAATTTCAAATCTCAATAAAAAGATTTTTATGTTTACCAAAAGGGACATAGATTTTTATTTTACTTTATGTTTTTGGAGACAGAGTCTCCCCCTGTCGCCTAGGCTGGAGTGCAGTGGTGCGATCTTGGCTCACTGCAACCTCCGCCTCCCAGGTTCAAGCAATTCTCCTACCTCAGCCTCTGGAGTAGCCAGGATTACAGGCCCGCACCACCGCGCCTGGCTAATTTTTGTACTTTTTGTAGAGACAGGGTTTCGCCATGTTGGCCGGGCTGGTCTCAAACTCCTGGCCTCAAGTGATCCGCCCACCTCAGCCTCTCTAAGTACTGGGATTACATGTGTGTGAGCCACCATGCCTGGCAGGACATACATTTAAAATGGTTATGAAGCACCATTTAAGGCTCTCTCTTCTAAGGAACCCTCCCTGGCTTTCTGTCAGTGAGCTCCCTTCATGGACTTACTGCTGCTCTTCTACCACAGGTTCTAGCTCCACATTGTTCTTTCTTCCTCTCTGTACATGGTACTTCCCAGCTAGATCAGTAGTTCCCCATGGGGATGACTTTGCTCCCACCAACCTCTCCTCTAAGGAACACTAAGCAATGTCTGGAGATATTTTTGGTTGTCACAACTGTGGGAGTGTGGGGGGGTGCTCCTGGCATATAGTGGGTAGGGGCCAGGGATGCTATTAGACATTCAACAATGTGCAGAACAGACCCCCACAACAAGGGATTATCCTGTCCAAAGATCAATAGTGCCTCTGTTGAGAAACTCTAAGCTAGACTGTAAGCATATTATGAGCTGACGTAATGTCTTAGGATTCTACTCCCCTGGTTCTTGCAAAATAATAATCACTGCTAGCAACTAACACTGATCAGATTCTTACCATGTACCAGGTATTCTTCGAAACGCTTCCTGCATATTTACTCATTTAATCTTTTTCCTTAAGAATTCTTGTTATCCCATTTTACTAAAACTGATCAATATGGGAAAACTGGAACGTGAGAAAACTGAGACCTGAGAGAGTTAAGTAACTTGCCCAAGGTCACACATCTGGTAACACCTGAAGCTGCTCAGGAGGAGTAAGAATATTAGTAGTACCAGTAGAATTTTTATTAACTCAAGAGCTTTGCACATATTGACTCATTTCATCTTTGCCACAACTCCATGGAATAGATATTCTTTAATACCCATTTCAGATATGCAGAAACTAGGACTCAGTAGAACTTGGCTTGTATTTAGGAATTTGTATATTTCTTAGATCAATGTCTGTTTTCCCCACTGCACTGTAATCCAGAGAATGTGAGGACTTTGCTGATCTGATGGATCTTAATGGTAACCCCACTATTCAGCTCTGGGTCTGGCAATACTACATATGCTAAGTGATTAAGGGAAAAGAGAATGAAGCGTCAGGGTGTTGGATGCCTGTGTGTATTAGTCAAGGTTCTCTAGAGGGACAGAACTAATAGGATATGCATACATGAAAGGAAGTTTATTAAGGAGAATTGACTCATACAGTCACAAGGTAAAGTCCCACAATAGGCCATCTGCAAAGTGAGGAGCAAGGAAGCCAGTGGCGGGTTAGTCCGAGACCCACAGCATTCAGTCTGTGGCCAAAGGCCCGAGAGCTCCTGGCAGACCACTAGTGGAAGTCCAAGAGTCCAAATGTGAAGAACTTGGAGGCTGATGTTTGAGGGCAGGAAGCGTCCAGCACAGGAGAAAGATGAAGCCAGGAAGACTCAGCAAGTCTGCTCTTCCATGTTCTCCTGCCTGCTTTATTCTAGCCACACTGGCAGCTGATTTAGATGGTGCCCACCCAGCTTGAGGGTGGGTCTGCCTCTCCCAGGCCACTAACTCAAAATGTTTATCTCCTCTGGCAGCACCTTCAGACACACATCCAGAAACAATACTTTACCAGCTATCTAAGCATCCTTCAGTCCAATCAGGTTGACAGTCAATATTAACCATCACACTGTGCATTGGGATTTGCTGTTGGCCTCCAGTCAGTTGGGGCCTAGCTGTGGCTTGGTCAATGTGCTGTGTTTTCACTGCCCTGATACATTCCTGTGGTTCCTTCTTTCCACTGGACCTCAAAATTGCCCCATGAGAGGATCTGGTCCTTATCACTACACAGGGTCCCCAAAATGATGGAAGTTTATTGAGAGTTCTCCAGTTTCTCCTGGGGCTTGTCAAAACAAGGAGAGCATCTCCTCTCTAGCAGCTAAAAGCTCATGACTATGTTAAACCCCAGATTTTCAGGCACCTTCGAAAGCCTTATGACTTGCTCTCAGAGGAGGCAAGGGTTTTCCTGCTGCTGGATGCTCACGTCCCTACCTAATGAAATTTGATGACACATGAGGCTAGGTAGAGATGCTTTTCTTTTCTGTCTGATATCTGGATATTTTCAGAACCTAGATAATTTTATCCTATTTATACCAAACATGTAACTCTAGACTTTTATATCTGTATTATTTCTGGGGAGGTATAATATGATTATGAATGACAGTAATTGACATTACATGCTTTAATTACATTTCCTTTGCCGTGAATCAAAACCTTTTAGTTCAGTCCTACAGTGCTATTTCTAGATTTCTTTTATGTACGCTAATGCATTAGGCAGTAGGTACGACATAAATTCATTTTTACAAAGTCTACATCCTGTAGATTAAATGAGAAAATGTGTGCAAAAGGCTCAACTTAACAGTTACATAATAGTTATTAATCCAAGAATGTTACCTAAATTTGCATGCATACTCTGTATTTTTTAGCCCCATTCTTCAAGGGGCTCTTTGAAGAATATTGCACTTCTTAGATGATCATCATAAGCCAATGATTATGAAAAGAGCCCCTTTTTCAAATGATCATGGGTAGCATGGTAATTACATCTCAGGATTCCTCCTTCTAGAGCTTTTAGGGGATCTGTGGAGGCTTAGACTTTTATCCTTTTCCAAAAGGGAGGAGTACCCCAGATAGTCTCCTGCTGCCGCCACCCGCCTGCCCCACTCCAGCAAAATAAAACAAACCCTTCATCTATCATCGGGAGCTAGCAGTCTCCAAGAGAGAACTAAACAAGGAAGGTCTGGGTATCAATTCCCCCAGGCCTAACCCCGCCCTTCATTTTTGGGTGCATCAAGTACCTTGCCTTGGAAAATGCACCTGAAACTGCAGGGCTCTTGAGCATCCTTGAGGACCTCTGCAGCCCTCAGAGAACACCCCACACCTTGGTCTTGAGGGGTCAGACAAAGCAGGAAGGAAGCGTCCCCTGTGGATTCTAGCCACAGTGCCTCCTTCCAAATGAGATTTTCCGTAGGTCTGATTTTCAGCAAGACCACTTTTGTCGCCTTGCTCAGTCTCTCCCCACCCCTGAGGCAGGGTGACTCTGGCACAGGGTCCTGGAGGACAGACCACAGTGGTTGGCATCCTTGCTGAGCCCCCTAAGATCGAGTATCTTGGGAACCAGTCCTGAGTCCCTACGGGGCTACTCCACAGGGAGCAAATGAACTGGTCCCAGCACCTGCGCAATCCATTTAGCCCAGGGCCAGTACTGCTCATCTCCCTGCCTTATCTGCAAGCAGAAACAGGTGTATGCTTCCAGGGCCTGCCTCCCAGGCAGGGCTTTGCATTAAAGCAACCAACCAGCAAACCTAAAGGGCCAGAATGACAGTTATTCAAAAATGAGAAAGTTTTCTTCTTTTCTTTAATGCACGCCTAAGATGACAAACTTGTGCTTAGAAAAGTGTATGTAAATGCCCCTCCTCTCCTATGGGGAGAGCCTGTCCTATCAGGTCAGATAACGTAAACTAGTAGTTAGATCTTCATGATCTTCATGAACTAACTACTGGTTCAGGTTATCTCACCTGATAGGACAGGCTGTCACCACAACAACTGAGAAAAAGCTTTGAGAGCACAGCAGGGCCACTCTGTGTCCAAGGTGGCCTGGGGGGTCGCCCAGCTACATCCACAACTTGCCTCTGCCTTTGCAGATACCCATGACCCTGAGTCTGTGAGTCAGCTAAGAAAGCTCAGATCCCGGCCGGGCGCAGTGGCTCACGCCTGTAATCCTAGCACTTTGGGAGGCTGAGGTGGGTGGATCACCTGAGGTCAGAAGTTCCAGACCAGCCTGGCCATCATGGCAAAACCCCATCTCAATCAATCAATCAATCAATCAGTCAATACATAAATAAATAAATACATAAATAAATAAATAAATAGAAAGCTCAGATCCCCCAGGTGAGACTCATTTCTTAGTAGCCCCCAGCACTGAGTACCCAGCCCAGCCTCCACCCCTACCCTGCTCTACTGATAACTGAGATAACCTGAGGTATATACCGCGAATGAGCAGAAACAAGCAGGCACTTCAGATTTCAGGTTGCCAAGAGGCAAGATGCAGAATCCTGCTCGCTTTGCAGCAGGTCTGTGAGTCTCAAGTGGCATCGTATTAAATTATATAGGCAGCCACTTGTTTGCAACTGACGCACTAAGCTGAGAGTTGTGCTGAGCAGGAGGCATTTTCCTCGGGAAGCATTTGAGAAGATCCTATAGCTTCACAGACCTGCAGTTGATCTGAAAGCAGAAGGGTGTGGGAAACCACAGGGAGGGGGTCAGCTCTGGGCGGAAATTGCCATGATCACCATGAAATCCTAGACCATGGGCTGTGGGGCACTTTGCTCTCAAGGTAGGTCAGAGCCTGAACAAGTTGCACATGCTGTGGTGGGAGCGATTCTTTGTTGGGGGCACCCTGGCCGGCTCCCAGCTCCTCTCTGGGGTTTGGGTTTCTGAGATGGTGAGTGCTCTTCCTCTTGCCTCTGAAGGGTTTTTATATCATCCTGGCCAGCCATACTGTGGCTCTGTTGTTAGAGGTAGCTATGGGACGTGGGGGCGGGTGTCTGATATTTAGGGGTAGGAGGGAAGGGGTGAAGGACTTATGGAAGAAAAGCGCTACTTAATTTTACCGCTTGCTGTCCTGTGCTCCTATGTAATGGTAAATATAATCGGGGATTCTGAAACAATACAAAGAAGCTTTGGGCCTTTGTGAGCTATGAGCCTGCTACTTGCTTTTCCTGAGACCTGACAGCCAGCTCTACTGCACAGCTGGAGCAGAGAGGGTGTTGTCATTCTCATTAGTGACAGTGATAGGAAAAGTACAGGTATCTTACTTTAAGAGCTCCTAATCTGTAATGGCTAATAGACCCTTCCAATTCTCCCATATAGTTTGGAATAGATTAAAACAGAAACTGAGATGGGTTTTACTGATGCACATACAAGTTCTTGGCAAGGTTTTCCATTCAGCTTCCACCCATAGGTTAAACATGGTTTTGAAAATTCACGTTTGGGTTGATGGCTGAGCTGAAACGCCTCCCTGTAGATTTTGACAGGTTAAAGGTTACATCAGTTTGGGCTCCTTGATTGGGTTCTGAAAACACACATAATTAATAAAGGAACAAAAAGGGTGGCCCTGAGCAACCTTCAGCCGCAGGGGAGCCCAAGGAACGGCCATGGTGGGCGAGTCCTCTTGGTTCTCCTGAAGACATTTTGGGGTGGGGGAGGGGACACAGCTTCTCCCTAGGATCTGTTGTGCTGTCATCACAGATTAGCAGCCCCTTCCTAACAGATGAATGTATAAACCACAAATCCATCCTTGGCTCCCTCCAGGAAGGCATTTGTATTGAAGGTCACAACCAGAGAAGACAGTAACTTGTGGGGAAAGCAGGAGACTTTGAGAGATCCAGAGGTCACAAGCAACCCCTGGAAGCTCCTCAGCAGAGCCGGGGTTTGCCCTTAGATCCAGAAAGTGGGTGGAGCAGATACCAAGGGAAGAAGGTGGTGAGAGGACCCTGGGCTGCTACTCGTGGAAAAGAGCCCTTTCACTGTTTCACCTACATTTCAGTGGAGACCAATGGAGATAGACATTTTCTCTAATATCGACTAAATAGTATAAATTTTTTCTTTACACAAATTGCCACTTAATGTAATTTGTTGACTCTCCTTAGGGGCTTTGATAGACTTTCATTATGGATTTTGACAGTAAAGTCATTATATATTAAATATGGTAATCTGTGCCTGCTATGTTAGTTGAATACTTTTTTCAGATGGACATTATTCTGAGTCAGAAAAGCTTCTTGCCTTGATCTGCCTCCTTATGTTATAAAACAAATCTGTGGGTCACTTCTGCTTTACCCCCACAATCCAGTTCTAAAGTATCATTTAAAAAAAGAAAAAAGAACTTCTGACTATGGAAAACTTCTAACAAATACAAATGTAGAAAGAATAGTGTAATACATCCCCAATGCACCCAGCAGCCAACGACCATGAATCCATGGCCCATCTTTGCTTCACTCACACTTTCCATCTGCCCCTCTGCCCCTACTAGATGATTATTTTGAAGTGGTTACCAGATATATCATTTTAGCATATGTATTTATAGCTCTTAAAAATAAGGATCCTTTTTTAAAAACACAACTATATTACATGTAGAAAAATTAATAATTCCTTAACATGTTCAGCTATTGAGTCTCATAATTTTGATTTTTCATCAGGCATGAGTCACCATTCCCAACTTTTTAAAATTATTTTTCTGGTTTGTTAGAATCAAGATTGAAATAAGGCCCATGCATTGCAGCTGGTGGACATCCTGTCGTGTCTCTTTTATTCCTGGAAATGTATTTATTAAATAAACCTGTAGAGTTTTCTGCAATCTACACTTTGCTACTGTACCTTGATGGTGTCATTTAACATGTTCTTCTGCCTCTTGCGCTTCCCAAAAACTGATGGGTAGATCTAGAACTGATGGTGATGTGTCACTTCAGGGAGGATGGGGAAGCATTACTTCTGGTTGTCTCTCTTTTTGTGATGTTAGGAGCCATTGATGGTCATTGCCTACGTAATTAATCCATTAGGGATTTCCAAGTGGTGATACTCTCATTCATGCATTCCATCATTATTTATTAGGTGAAATATTTTGTAAACATTTCCTCATTAAGTATGTGACTAGCCAGAGATACATTTCGATTTAGAAAGACAGGATAAATATTAGATTATTTCCCTTTATTTACCAGTTTTCAAAATGAGTGGGTTTCCTAGCATCCTCCAGAGGTAACTAATGATGGGTTGTATATTGTTTTTCTAGTGTCATTATTAACTCTTGCATTTAAATATTTTTGATGTGTTTTGGTCCATTGCTGATATCCTTATTAATACTCAAATTTTTCTGTCTTTGGCCAGTGGAAACCTCCTTGATACAACCCTCTCTAGTAGAAATCTATAGCTTGCTGGTTTCTGGCACTCATCTGTAGCTTATTGGTTTCTGGTTCCAGGCTCTTCTCATATATTTTCTGCTCTGTATATTTTTAGATCTAAAATCAGCCATTTTTCCAAGGAGCTCTGATTGCTTTTAGTGGATAATAGCATTCATGTTTATTTAGAGACCACAGTCCAGTTGCTGTGAGAATTGAGCACCTTTTTTTTTCTGCTTCTTGCCACCTCTGAAACGTCATCTCAACACGATTTCCACTCTCAGCACCACCACCCGTTATAGCCCCCAGGCCACCACCATACCATCTTCCTCCTTCCTCAAGAGTCCAGCTTCCGGACTCCGTAACACCCGTAAAATATTCCTTCTCCAACCTGCCTGGGTACTTTGACCATGCCACTTGTTCCAAAATGTCCTTCAGTGTCATGAAGCATTATGTGGGCCTTTTCTAGTCCCTCTTTTACCCCGCTGTCTCTTTGAAACCCAAGACAAGAAGATAGATGATAATTTCTTAAAGTCTCCCTCAACTTTGTTTTTTTAGCTCTGCTGGCTTGCCAAGTCATTCTTATTTCACTAGGTCATCACTGAGCAGTCCTTCCCTCCCTCCCAGTATGTATGCGTTGTTGGCATGTACTGAGAAAAGTTAGGGGAAGGGTAAACCAAGAGTTAGTTAGAGGATGCTTATGAAGGCATGCGCTACTGTGCTGGGCATTTCACAGGCACTGTGTCATCTAAGCTTCGTTATAAACCTGTGAACTAAGTATCATGATTCCCATTTTAGAGGGGGATCAAGTTAAGTAATAGGCAGAGGTGGGATTAATCCAAGATCTACCTTTCTCCAGAGCGCAGGCTAACTTAAACTGTATCATCAGGGTGGTATACATCCTATGAAGACTTCTGCTTGAATGGATCCATTAGGGAACCTGTTCCCAGCCATCCTACAAACCTGTAAAACTCTGCTTGTATCTTGTGGCTCCCCATTGCTTTCAGGATTAAACTCCTACTTAGTATGTTCTGGCTTGTATGACTTGACTTAACTCTGTATCATCAGCACTCCACAGTTGCATCACCCTCCAGCCAGCCTTCCCCAAAATGTTCCCTGTTCTCATGTCTCCAGTCTTTTTGTATGTCTTGCTCCTTCTTTACCTGGTGAGCTCCTAATCCCCTTAAGAAGCAATTGAAGCATGTCTTCCCTCAGGAGGCCCTCCCTGATTTCCACTTTCAGATGACTTAACTGATACCCCTGGGCTCCCATAGAGTACTGTCCTGTACTCTGGGGCTGATTCTTTTTCATCCCTTTTACCCCAGGACACAGCACAGGGCCTGACCTGGGAACACTGGTCACCAGTATTGTTAAATGCATATTTAAATGAATGAGCCTGTACCAGCTGCCCAACACTTGCTCACATGGGTAAAATGTTATCTTCTTTGAAATGGTTTTTATAGTTTCTTATGGCCTTTGCCACTTTATGCTTATATTGTGCATGTTTATTTTTGTCTACAAGCTAAATTATGCCCTAGGCCTAGAAGATGCAACTGGAATGAGGCTCCCAACGCATTGCCTTGCACGTAGTCAAGACTCAATAATTACCCATTGAATCAAATCAAATGGAAGGTCGTACAAAAGGAAGCTATAGTGGAAGTGTCAGGCACGCAATCAGCAGAACGTCAGACAGGCAGTTAAAGCATCTTCGATTTACTACAATTTCTTTTAATAGGTTCTCTGTACAGATTTGCTGTCAACATGAATTGTTGGTTTAGAAAAAAAAAATCAGAGTACTGCCATGGCTCTTGTGCTGCACAATGACTGGCAATGTTTTGCCATTTCCAATGCAGTAGTCCACAGATTTCCAGTTGCCGACAGGGCTTAGTCATTCGTGCTAAAGAGGCCTAAATTATAAGCAAAAATGCTTCACAGTAAATGTCCTGAACCCCTACTCTCAGAACCAGCACACATTCACCCTCTCTGCTTCCTCCATTGTTGCTTTAGTTCCTCAGCCTTCCCCATTCCAGCTTCTCTTCTTAAAGCCCAGACCCTCTGATGATTAACGCCCTGGCTCTGGTGTAGAAGGGAGATCTGTGTATTTCGCTGTGGGACTCTGCTGGAAGAGGAAGACTGCTCAGGGCCAGCGCTGACAGACCACTCATCCATTCAGAAAATATGTATTTAGCACGTATTGTGTGTCAGGTGCTGGCAGGACAGTGGTGCGCAAGGCCTCAGTCCTCTTGGACCACTCAAAATAATAGTGTGGGAGACAGGTGTTCTTCAGATAATGCACACAGATGCACAATTGCAAACTGTGGTGAGTGAGATAGAAGAGCAGAGATCTGTCCACAAAAGGGTCTGGCACTGCCTTTGCCATGAAGCCCTCCCTGGGCCCTCCTGGCGGTGGGAGGCTCACCTGGAGGTGCTCCTTCATCACTGGAGCTAGGCCTGATCGGCCCTCAGCACGCTGAGACTGGGGGCATGTGTGACTGCAAGCTCCTGGGGCCAGGGTTCATTCTTTCCTAGAATAGTGTGTGGCATACAGTAGGGGCTCAATTAATTATTGTGTAAGACTGGGAGGAAGGGAATGAGCACATTTTACATGTCCTTATTCCATCAGATGAAGGCATCAACAGCTTCCCCCAGGGCTGTGATCATGATTGTATTAATATGATGCACAAACTCCAAAACTTCAGCTCCGTTCCCAGGAAGGTGTGTCTTCCCAGAAGAGTTGTGAAGCATGAAATACTGAATAGAGAGTCCTAGGCACAGGGCTTGGCCCCAGGTGTTTTCCCAGGACAGTGTCATACCCTACTGAGAGTGAGCTGCCCAGCCGGCATGGCCTGTATTTTCTCAGACCAGGCCTGAGCCAGGCCAGGAACTGATGTCCTGATCATCTCAGCATGGGCTTCCATAGAGTCAGGACTGAGGAAACGTCTATTTTTGCATGACACTGGCCTAGTGTCATAAAGAACAGGATTCTGCAACCTGCTCATTCTTGGTTGCTTCTTCCTTGGAGGAAAAGAGCATGTTGTGTTCCCAGATTTGCTCCTAAAAATATACTCCCTTAACTCCCAGCCAGTCTCCTGTGATTTCTGTAATGGGGAAAGGTGAGAAAGACTCTGGCCCCCAGTTCTCTAGGTGGGCACAGCAGATGCTTGTGCACCCCACACTGTACCGCCTCTGTGTCAGCTGCACTGTGGGAAACTGTGGTCTACACAGCAGGGTGCCAGCTTCTCACACCTCTGCTTTTCTGTCTCAAGGCTCTAGCTTCTGAAGCCCACTCACTCAGCCAGCACTCAGCACAGCCTGGAAGTGTGAAGAAGAGACAGAGCTCCCTGGGGGCAACCTCAACTAATAGGAAAGTCTCCGTGAGACACTTTTTGCAGTTTCTCTGAGAACCCCGGTAGGGAGTAAGCCCCGATTACCCACAGGTGACCAGCATAGAAACCCACCTTTACTGCCTCTTTTTGGGTCTATCATAGTCTCTTTGTTCTTCTTTCCTTTCCTGGGATTTCTTTCCTGCTTTCAAGCAACTCCAAACTAAGACATTGGAGAAAGGAGACAACTCACTGTTAGAATCATCCTCTAGGGATCTTTTCAGGGAAGTCATTGAAGTTTTCTGGATGTTGGCTTCCATATCCATGAAAGAATATAGCCTGTGCCAGCCGGGCATGGTGGCTTGAGCCTGTAATCTCAGCATTTTTGAGCCCAGGAGTTTGAGACCAGCCTGGGAAACATGGTGAAACCCTGTCTCCACAAAAAAATACAAACATTAGCTGGGCATGGTGTACTATGCCTGTAGTCCCAGCACAGGAGGCTGAGGTGGGAAGATCACTTAAGCCCAGGAGGTCAAGGCTGCAGTGAGCTGTGATCACACTACTGCATGCCAGCTTGGATAACAGAGAGAGACACTGTCTCCAAAAATAAGAAGAAGAAAGAATATAGCCTGTGTCATAACTCTCATCTAGGACTGTGTACGAGTTCCCAGAGGCCCCACATTCCTTGCTGGTCTGCCTGTGAGCACCCACTCACCCTTTGTAGCTGGGAAATGACTCAACTGTCCCCTTCCAAAAACTGTCAACTACCTAAACATTCAATAGTCACAGAATGGTTATGTACGGTGTGTACCTTCAGTAGACATTGAGAAGCCACTTAAAGTGATATTTTTGACGGCATATAGAAAGATTATATGACTTGAAAAAAGCAGGCTATAGAACTATGCGTATCCCGTATGTTTTAAAACTATGGATAAAACATAGACACGCTTGTGAGAAAATATGACATGTTAGAGTTTAACTCTAAGCAGTGGGATTATTTTCTCTTTTTAAAAATATTTTCCAAGTTATCTTGAAGAACATGTTTTTCTTTTATAGTCAGAAAAAAATCAACCGTTATTTAAAACAAACAAAAATACTGCTCAAATATCACCTCCCTTTTAATCTGTCCTTGCAGGGGCTGAGCTTCATAGAATGACCAGGCAACCCCTAGGGCTTAGCTTATGCAAGATTATTGTCCATTAAATTTTCTCCAGACTTCACATGGGAATGCGGAAGTGACTGTGTTCCCATGCCTTCACAACAAATGTAGTTTGCAAAAAATGGCGTGATATGTATTTTCAGGCCTTTTTTAGAGATATGCATTGTGTTTGGGGTGCATTTCCTCTGCCTAACCTAATGGATGAAACATTTTCATATAAAAAGCAAAAGTTGCTACATAAAACTGGGACAACATAGTGTTAAGGATGCGAGCTCTGGAGCCAGCTGGCTGAGGATCAAACTTGGGCTCCACTTTCTAGCTGTGTGGCCTTGGTCAGATTATATAACCTCTCTGAGCCTCATTTTCCTCATCTGTAAAATGATGATAATAATAATACCTACTCATTGGATTGTTGCAAAGATTACATGAGTTAATACATATAAAAAGAAAGTGTCATATTGACGTACCTGACACAAGGGACGTACAATGTGTGTGCGCTCTCACCATCGTTATCAATCACAGGAGAGAGTTTCCACAAACAGTGCTCTTCAGGGTAAACCACCGACTCTTCAGACAAACCCAGAATTGACCCACCAGTGACTCGATCCAACCAGAATACAGCATGTCTGTTTGCTTCCTAGCCCCACCAAGAGCTGTTTCCAAGGAGGCTTAGGAATTCAGTGGACTAGTAGTGATGTGGCACTTTTTAAGCAGCACTGAGCCATGGCAAAAATGAATGACTAGCTATTCAGGTCTCATAAATAAGGAGGACATAGACATGAAGGTCAAAGAGCCACAGAGAATGAGATGAAGAGAGGAAACTCAGGTGATGTGCGAGTGAAGATGAAGGTCAGTGAGGTGACAAGGCTGCACCAGGTGCCTCTTGTGCCCAAGTGGCCTTTGCCTAGGGCCCTGCTGATAGCCTGTGGCTCCAAAATGCTCCTCTATTGCTGCCTCCATCCTGGAAGAGCAGGCTGCTCTCAGGACTTGGTTCAGAACTGTGTGAGCACCTTCATATTGCATTGCAGTTTATGGGAATGCAGTGTCCCCCTCCCCACATTAAAACATCCACCAGGTACTTAGTAAGTGCTTATCAGGTGCTTGGCACTGTGCTGGGCTCTGAGGGCCACCAAGGTGGCTGCCCTTCAGGAACCAACCAGCTCCGGAAGGCAGGTACATGTCTTTGTATTCATAGCTCCTGGCCCATCTCCTGGCACCAGAGATGCCCATACATGCTTATGAATCAGTGAGATAAGTAATGCCAGCTCCACCCTGGCTGTCCTTGGTTTAGGTGGCTTATTGTATGTACATTTCATATGTAATTAGCAAGCTTACCAGGTCAAGTTCTGTGTTCTCCCCAAGGCCGTTACAAATGCTTAGGGCATGTGGCCACACACAGATGCACACCCATGCCCAAAGGCATGGCACTTCTGCTCTAAGTAGGAGCAGACTTTCCAACCAAGGAAATGGTTCTGGTTCTCAATCTAAAAAGATAACAGGGGATGGCATGGCAAAACACAAAGAACAGTGATGAATATTGCTCCCTGGGCGCTCAGTGCCTGTTTTGTGTTTAAATTTAATTCCCATGGCTTACCTGAGACTTCAACCAATGTTTCAACTCCAATTGTTTGACTGCCTGAAGCCAGCCAATGGCGCTTCCATATCCTTCTGTGCCTATGAGCAATTGGAGGGCAGCCTCGTCAGGTGGTTGGCTGAACAGTGAATAAGTGCCTAGGGGCCATTTACTTGGCAGACTTCCAACTCTGCAGAGTCTGTGAAACTGAACAAAACAAAGATGGGTGGAAACTGTAGGACTTGGGACTGTAGATCCTGCCGTTAGCTCCCATCACAACACCGGCCTCTAAGTTCCCTTTTTTGGCTGTGCTCCAACGGCTGTGTGTCAACCTTGGCGACTAAACAGCTGTGTCAAGTACGAGAGTTTGGTGAGACCCCAACCATCTGCTAGGGCCACCGAGAGCTGGCTCCCATATTTACCTGATTCCACATATTATGACCGCTGAAACAAGTATCCTTTTTGTTAAAAGTAATAAAATTTCTCTTGTGTAAGGGACTGGGTTGGGAGGGGGGTACAGATTTTGCATTTTCTTTTGGCAATCTCTCATGGAAAAAAAAAAGTGCGTTCACATGTTGTAGGAAAGGGTGAGTATTAAGAACAGAACTTGTTCCCTTAACAGAAAAAGCTATTGTAGTCAGAATACTCACCCTCCCAAAGAGGTTCATGCCCTATTCCCTAGAATCTGTAAATATGTTACCTTATGTGGCAAAGGAGAATTTCAGTTCCTAATCAGCTGATCCTAAAATAGGGAGATTGGCCTGGATTATCCAGGTGGGCTCAATAATCACAGGCAACTTAGAAGAGGAGATTAGTGCATGCAGTGAGAGGGATTTGCCTGTCACCCCCACTGCTGGCTTTGAGATGGAGGAAGGGGACCACACACCAAGGAATGAGGGCAGCCTCTAGATGCTAGAAAAGGAAAGAAAATGGATGACTCCCTAAGCCAATAGAAAGGAACACAGCCCTGCTGACCCCTTGACTTTAGCCCAGTGAGACCCATGTTGGTCTTCTAACCTGCAGGTCTACAAGGATAATAAACTTGCATTGTTTCAAGCCACGAAGTTTTTGCTACTACTGCAATAGAGAACTAATACAAAAGCCCATGGTATAATATAAAGCCCATAGGGCACCATGGATAGAGGCAATTCCACAGAAAAATCATCGAGGAGACCACCGAACTTTCAGTGACGCTTGTACTAATGGGACAGATCACTTCTTAACAAAGTGGAAATAACCCTACCAGGCATCCCTAAGTCAGGAGGAAGCTCTGTCTTCTCCTAACTTTTCTCATCTCAGCCCCGGAAACAACAACACACAACTTTGAGTTCTCAGTTGAGAGTGAGCACAGCTTGTGCTGTAGTGATCTTTGGGCTTTGCCTCCTGTCCAGATGCTTCTACAGAGCTCAGTCGGATAAATGACCACTATCTCCTTGGTGGTGGGAGGAAATATTTGTGTCTCATAAAATCATGGATTTCCACCCCCCTTTATGAACACTATATATTTTTAGGATAGTTTCAGATTTACAAAAAAAATTGCAAAGGTAGTGTAAAGTTTTTGTATATCCCACACCCATATTTCCCTCTTATTAACATCTTACATTAGTATGGTACATTTCTTAAAATTAATGGACAGTAGTGATACATTACTAACAGTTATTGATATATTGCTACTTTTATTATATTAGTAGTATTATTGATAGTACTATATTATGTCTAAATCCATAGTTTATTCAGATTTCTTTAGCTTGGACTTAATGTACTCTATCTGTTCCACATTACATTTTGTCTTCATGTCTCCTTAGGCCTCTCTTGGCTGTGACAGTTTCTCAGATTTTGTTTTATGACTGACAGTTTTGAGGAGTACTGGTCAAGTATTTTTTAGGGTGTCCTCCTGTTGGAATTTGATATTTTTTCATGCTTAGGATGTGGTTATGGATTTCTGGAAGGAAGGTCCCAGAGGTAAAGTGGCATTTTCATCACATCATATCAAGGGTACATAACATAACATGGTTTGTGACTGTGGATGCTGGTCTTGTTTTCCTGGCTGAGGTGGTGTTTGTCACATTTCTCCACTATAAAGGCATACTTTTTCCTCCTTCCGATACAGTACTCTTTGGAGGGAAGTCACTAGATGCAGCCCACACATAAAGAATGGGGAATTATGCTCCATTCTTTCAGAACAGAGGATCTATGTCAATTTGAAATTCTGCACAGATTAGTCTCTTCTCATCCATGTGTTAATGTATTCAATTATTTATATCAGTATGGATTCACGGATACTTATTTTACCTTAGATTATTATAATCCAACACTACTTTATTTTGTTATTAAAATTGTTCCAACTTCGGCCAGCTCTTTCAATCAGCTCCTATGGGACTTTGATATCCCTTTTCCCACCTCCCCTGAGTACTTACTTCCTTTCTGGCTCCAAGTTTATCTCGTATATTTTCTCTGCAGTCCTGGAATCAGCCATTTTCCAAGGAGCCCTGGTTACTTTTATTGGAGAATAGGACTAGAAAGGAACATTTGGGCTCTATGTACATTCATTCTTACTTGAGTTTGATGCATCTAGGCCCTCTCAGTTAACACAGTAAGGAAATATATGTGTGTGCACTAATTTATAGAAATACTTAGAGATATATGCACATATCTTGTAACCGTCTATATCCATATTAAGGTAAACATAAGTTCGTACTGATGTCTCTAACTCCAGTGCATTACCACATGGACCATCCGAGCTTTCTCCCCTTGTTTATCTGTAACCTCCCACTCCAGTGAGAAACCTGGCTCTTACCATCCACCATCCATTTACTTAATCATTCAATTCCAGTATACATGTATAGCAGTATCCGCATTGTTAACCCATATCCTATGGGAACAACTTTATCAACTAGAGTGCAGCGCTTAGGTACAGTTCCTTTTGCCTTTGGTCTTACAGAATCACCTCATTTCTAGAGATACTTAAGTACCATTCCCATCACCCCTTTTAGTGAGATCATCTCATACATTTATAATACAGTTACGTTCTGTTGTCACAATCTGCATTCCATCCTTGGGTCCTCTAACCTTCTAAATGATTTTTTAATTTGCTTGCATTAAGGTTTACTTCTTGCTATGGTTTGAATATTTGTCCCCTCTGAAACTTATGTTCAGACTTAATCCCCAATGTGGTAGTACTGAAGGTGGGGTCTTTCTTTAAGAGGTGATTGAATCACGAGAGCTGTACCTGGATTAATACAGTGGTCTCCAACCTTTTTGGCACCAGGGACCAATTTCATGGAAGACAGTATTTCCATGGACACGGGGTTGGGTAGGGGTTAGTTTTGGGATGAAACTGTTCCACCTCAGATAGGCATTAGATTCTCATAAGGAGCACACAACCTAGATCACTTGCATGCACAGTTCACAGTAAGGTTCATGTTCCTATGAGAATCTAATGCTGCCACTGATCTGACAGGAGGCAGAGCTCAGGCAGTAATACTCACCCACTGCTCACCTCCTAGTTCCTAACAGCCCATGGACCAGTACTGGTCCATGTTCTAGTTCACAGCTTGGCGGTTGGGAGCCCCTAGATGAATCCATTAATGGATTAATGAGTTATCATGGAGTGGGACTGGTGGCTTTATAAGAAGAGGAAGGAATATGTGAGCTGGTACACTCAGCCCCTTTGCCATGTGCTGCCTCAGGACCCTGCAGAGAGTCCCCACCAGCACAAAGGCCCTCACTGGATGTGGTCCCTCAGTGCTTCCATAACTGTAAGAAATTTTTTCCTTTATAAATTACCCAGTTTCAGACATTCTGTTATAAGCAAAGGAAAATGGACTAAGACATTCGTTATGCTATAGATACCATGTGTCTGCCATTACAGTATCATACAGACCACTATCACTGCCTTAAAAATCTTCTGTACTTTGCCTATTCAACATTTTCCTCCACTTATCTTTTTACTTTCTCTAGTTTCACCTTTTCCAGAATGTCATCTAATTAGAATTGTACAGTATGTAGCCTTTTTAGACCAACTTCCTTGACTTAGGAATATGCATTTAAGGTTCTTTCATGTCTCTTCGTGGCTTTATAGCTCATTTCTTTTCATCACTAAATAATATTTTCATATAGATGTACTACAGTTTATCTGCTCACCTATTAGAGGATATCTTGGTTGCTTACAGTTTTGGGTGATTATGAATAAAGCTGCTATAAATATTCACATCCACGGGTTTGGGTGAACATGTTTTCAAATCAGTTGAGTAAATACCTAGGGGCCTGACTGCTGGATTATATGGTAAAATTATAGTTTTGTAAGAAAACACCAAACTGTCTTCCAAAATGTCTCTACTATTTTGCTTTCCCACCAGCAGTAAATGAAAGTTCCTGGTGCTCCACATCCCTTGCCAGTGTTTAGTGTTGTCAGTTTTTTGCATTTTAACCATTCTAATTGATATCTAGTGATATCCCATTGGTGTTTTCTCATTCGCTCGTCACAAATGATAATGAACATCTTCTCATATGCCTCTTTGCTATATGTACATCTTCTCTGGTGACATGCTTATTCAGATCTTTTGCCCATTTTGTAGTTGGGTCATTTGTTTTCTAGTTCAGTTTTAAGAATTATTTGCATATTTTGCATACAAGTCTTATCAGATAGGTATTTTGCAAATATTTTATCTCAGTCTATGCTTTATCTTTTCATTCTCTCAACAGTATCTTTTGTAGAGTACAAATATTAATAAAGCCCAACTCACCAATTTTTCTTTTATTGATTGTCCTTTCGGTGTTGTATCTAAAAACTCATTATCAAACTGTAGGTCACACAGATTTTCTCTTATTTTTTTTTTCTAGAAGTTTTATAGTATTGTGTTTTAACAGCTCTGTGATCATTTTAACAATTGATGATTGTATCTTTATCATAGTCTTGAAGTATAGTAGTGTTCGTCCTCCAACTTTGTTATTCTTCCATATCTTGTTGCCTACTCTAGGTCTCTTGCCTTTTTGTGTAAACTTTAGAATCAGTTTGACAATATCCACAAAATAGCTTTCTATGATTTTAACTGAGATTAACATTGAATCTATAGATGAACTTGGAAAGAACCGACATCTTAAGTTTTCCAGCCCATGAACACTGACTATCTCTTCCTTTAGTTAGATCTTTATTTCTTTCATCTGGGTTTTATCATCTTCTGCATATCAGAAAATATATATTGTGCCCATCTTTTAGATTTACACTCAAGTATTGCATTTTTGTAATGCTGTAAATGATACTGTGTTTTTAATTTTAAATTTCAACCATTCATTGCTAGTATATAGGAAGCAATTGACTTTTGCATATTAGCCTTGTATCCTGCAACCTTACTAGAATTGCTTATTCTAGGAGTTTTGGGGGGTGGGGAGCATTGGGTTTTGTTTTTATGGTTGATTCTTTAGAAATGTCACCTGCAAACAAAGACAGTTTCTTCCTTCCCAATCTGTATACCTTTTATTTTCTTCTCTTGTGTTACTGTACTAGCTAAGACGTCTAGTATAATTTTAAATAGGCATGGTGAGAAGAGACAACCTTGACTTGTTCCCATTTTTAGGGGCAAAGCATCCAATTTCTCACCATGAAGTGTGATGTTAGCTGTAGGTTTTTTTTAATTGTTGTTGTTGATGTTCTTTCAGATTGATTTTTCATATAGAGAAACATTGCTGGGACTTGCTGACCAGACAATATAGTTGTCTTTAGCCGCCAAGAGCCTCTTTATAGTCCCTTGTACTATTTAGAAAGTAAGGGAGCTTTAGTAACTTTCAAGAGGACTAGAAATTAATAATCAAAGTTCTGATAATGATCTAGAGCAGCCTGAACATCTCACTGGGGCTGACTGGCACTGAAGGAGAAAGAACATCCTGGCTCTTTTCTTGCCCTCTCTCAGAATGATTTTTTTGCAAGTGCAGATATAGGGAGCGTGATTCAGGGAGTAGGGAGAATAGATGAATTCAAGACCCTAACACTCTGGACCCCCGCCCTACTTACCTGCTGTTCCATTCCTCGCCCCCTTCCACTGTACACACTTACATTCCTTGTGTTCAGACATAATCACCACTCCTTCAACACTTGCCGTTTTTCCATATCTTGCAATTTTTACACAAGATGTGCCTTTTGTAGTGCACCTGTGTTGGTTGAAAATTTACATTTTCAAGGTCCAGTTCAAATGTTCCCTTTTCTAGGACTCCTTCCCAATCTTCTCCATCCAAAGTTAGCCTTGTTCTACATGAGCCCCTGTGGCTCTCTCCTTACATCTCTATCACCCTGAGTGTTAGCACCGTGCGCATTGCATCTATGGGCCTACCTTTCCCACCACCTTGAGCAGACTGAGGCAGGCCTGTCAAATCCCCAAACCTGTATTCCAGTGCTGGCATGGGGGCTGCTTCAGAGGAGGCACCCAGTAATGCTTATTGGTCGAATGAATGAAATTACTGGCCTTGCATATTTAGAGACCTCTGTCTATTCTTCTCTCCATGTTTGCTTTCCCCCTGGTATTCTTGGAGCCCTTAGACGTATTCTAGAGTATAAGAGATGGCATAGCTTTTCTTTTCCTCATGGACAAAAATCAGGAGAAATTACCATTCATTGCAGACCTACTCCATTCACCCACTGATTTTAGAATCCTGGCATCCCCATGTTATCAGTTAGGGAGTTTGGGCTCTGAGGCCCAGAAAAATACCTCTTGTAACTGGCTCAAACAATAAGAGAATTTATTGTATCTCCTATAATAAGACATACAGAACTTGAGTGGTTCCAGGGGTGGTGGCTTAATATTATCAATAAGAACCCCATCTTTCTGTATTTCTTTTCTGCCAACCTCAACACATTAGCTTCTTCCTTGAGCTTACTCACCGCATGGCTACAAAATGGCTGTAACAAATGCAGGTATAACATCCTGACACAGTAATGATAATAATGATTAGAAGGAGAAGGTTGCCCTTTCTTCCTTGGGCCTCTCTTTAAAATGAAGGAAAGTGATTCCAGAAGCTTCTAGAAATTTTCTCTCACAGCTCATTGACCAGCATTGACATCATGATGCTTGAGCCAACCACTGCTACAGGGATCAAGATCATCATGATACGTTTAAACCAACAGGGGCTTTACCTGGAGGCATGTGAAGGAGGGGTGTATACTGGAACAAAATGAGGGTTCTTTCAGCAGGAAAAACAGGTTAATGTTGGGGAGCAAACCAGCAGTGTCAGCTACACCCTTGTTGTGGACACAATTGTTTTATACCAGATTTCAGGGAGGTTAACTTACTTATGTAAGGTTCCACAGTCGATAAAAATAGAAGTAGGGTTCAAATCCACACGCCAAAGCCTATCCAGGTACTTTCTTCTGCGCATGTGGACCCAGAGTCAGACTACATATCCCTGGAAACAAAAGTCCTCTTTCTCACAGTGAGCTCTTTAGGGGTTCAGACCATCTCCCTGCTTTCTCTAGCCCAAACTTCAGCTGGGCGTTTGATCTGTGTATTAAGTTATGACTTAATGGTGCCATGAGATTTGGACCTAGTTTTAGATTGTTTGTTAGAGGAGGTTCAGGGGATAAACATCGGATTCCCATTCTGTGCTGAGAAAATTCAGTTGCCGTTCTGAATTTCTCTTTCAGTGTGTGAGGATTGGCAAGCGGCTTCTGCTGGGTCCTGCTTTGGTTTCGTAGAAACAAAACCTCCAAATCAGGAGGGCTGTTTCGGGAAAGTGGCCACTAATGGGGCCCCAGGGGGCAGGGGCCGGGCCTGCACTGGGCAGTTTGCATATACACTTTTACAAACAGTTGGCTCAAAGTCAGCAGTTAATGGAATGGGGATGATGTTCCTGTACCAAATCGTTTCCTGAAAAAAACATTTCCAATTGCAAACATATCTGGGCCTTTCTTCTTGGATTTGTTATGTCTCTGTGAGTGAATTAAAGAGGCAGGGCAGAGGGGAATGTTTCTGACTGGGGATTTTTCATCTGAAAACGTTTTTAACAATGATCTACACAGAAAAAGAGATCCTGTTCAGATCCACCTTTCAGAGTCTCGGCTTCAAATATTGAGTTTCTAGTCACATTTTAGAGATGTTTCAATACCTCTTTACAAATTGGCTCCCTTTGACTGTATAACAAGTCTTGGGACAGATGTGTCTTTTCTTCCCTTACAAAATGTAAGATGGAAATGCTGCCCCAGAAATGTGCGTGCATGCACACGCACAAGTGCACACCCACAGTTAGGCTAAAATGCACATGTATTTTGTTTTTCTGGGAAAAAGGTAAAATCCTTTGCATCCCAAACTCTGGCAAATTCTGCCTCAACTCAAAACCTGTGCAGTTGAAGGGTGGACTTGACAGTTTGGATTATATAGTCAACAAATATTTCTTGAGTGCTTGTAATGCTTGAGGTGTTGTTTTAAGTAATAATGATAATAGTAGCATATATTTACCTATTTCTTAGCGGCTGCCAGGCATGCTTCTAGGTATTCTGCATGTATTAACTCATTTAATCTTCTCAGCAACCCTGGGAGATAGGCAATATTGCTATCACTCTCATTTTGCAGATAAGGAATCTAAGGCTTGAGAGGTTAATGAACTTGCCCAAGGCCACAGAGTTGGTGAGTGGTAGAGTCTGGATGTGCATGTAGGCAGCCTGGCTTCTAACCACTGTACCGTCTGGCCTCTTTGGGGATCTAATACTGAACAAGAGAGAAATAGTGCCAGTCCTTACAAAACTTACATTTTGGTAGGGGAGAGAGTTAACAAACATATAAATTATTATTTCAGATCATGATGAGAAAATAAAACATGAGAGGGAGGTGGGAGTGCTAATCAGAGTCTGATAGGTCATAGATGATAGGAGTTGAGGTTTTATCCTGAGTATGATGGGAAGTCACAGGGAAGCTTGAAGTAGGAGAATGTATGATCCTATTTACGTTTTTATAAGACATTCTGGCTGCACTGTGGGAGGTAGGTGAGAGTTGGGGAAATGCAAGCAAAGCAGCGGACCAGTTAGCAGGTGGTGCTGATAGTCCAGGCAAAAGATAACGGTGGCTTAAGTCAGGATGGTGGAGCAGGGAGATGGTGGGAAGTATTTGGAATTGAGTCCTGGTTTAGAGGCGGAGCCCACAAAACTTGCCAGTGTTTCATACGGATGCAAAAGGTGAGGAAAATGAGAACTTAAGGGTGATTCCTCGGAGCCTGGCATGAACCATGGGGTAAACAGTGGTGCCATCTACTGAGGAGGATAAGAGTAAAGGAAGAACAGCTTCGTTTTAGGGCTGGTATAGTGGGTGTGAGGGTGTTGAGAATCACAGGTTCTGTGTGGATGTGTACATTTGAGAATTCTATTAATAGACTTAAGAGGAGACATGGAGTAAGCAGTTAGATTCATAATCTTGGAGCTCAGAGTCAGACCCAGGCTGGAGATTTAAATGTGGACATGGACATGAGTTGAATAGGATGACCTAGGACAACATTTTCCCCTCAATCTTTTTTTAAAATGTTATTTTTTAACTTTCATTTAAGTTCAGGAGTACATGTTTGTTACATAGGCAAACTTGTGTCCTGGCAGTTTGTTTCATGAATTATTTTCTAAATGCCCACCAACAATAGACTGGATAAAGACAATGTGGTACATATACACCATGGACCACTATGCAGCCATAAAAAAAAAGAACAGGATCGTGTGCTTTGCAGGGACATGGATGGAGCTGGAGGCCATTATTCTTAGCAAACTAACACAGGAACAGAAAACCAAATACAGCATGTCCTTACTTAAATCATGAGAACACACTTGATGATCTTGTGATGGAAACTTTCTATATCCGTGCTGTCCAATATTGTAGTACCAGCCACCTGTAGCCACGGAGTGTTTGAAGTGTGGTTGTGCAGCTAAGCAGCTGAATTTTTAATTCATTGAAATTTAAAGAGCTCAAGTGGCTAGTACCTACTGTATTGGACAGTGCAGATCAGTGTAGCCACAGGAGAGAAAGTCCCAGGCAGGAGCAAGTTCCTTCACTGGCCAGTAAGCCTAGCCTTGCAGCCATATTTAAACATGACTTTATTTCCACTGCTCACCGCATGCACGGCAACGCTTGTGAACAAAGTAACAAAAATCTTGCTTCTTTGTGGGGAATAGCCTGGGAAAGAAAGAAAACTGGTAGTTCTAGGGGAAATATTAGAAGAAACTATGGAAGTCTAAGGAAGCAGTTGTGCTTAGCTAGAAAACAAACACAATCCTGTACCTACAGAATCATTTAAGCCAGGGGTACCCAATCTTTTGGCTTCCCTGGGCCATATTGGAAGGAGGAAGATTGTCTTGGACCACACATAAAATACATGAAACACTAATGATAGCTGATGAGCTAAAAAAAAAACACGCACACACACACACACAAAGCTCCTGATAATCTCATAATGTTTTAAGAAAGTTTATGAATTTTCTTTAAAATTCTGCATATTTGGGCTGCATTCAAAGCATCCTGGGTCACATTGCAGCCTGTGAGCTGCAGGCTGGACAAGCTTGATTTGAGCTTTGAAGGTATCCCTTCTGTGTTTGTTACGTTTTATGGAGAATGCTATGAAATGGTGTGTGTCTGTGAATTTGGAGATTCAAGGCAGTGACTGGCTGGTACCCTCTATCGATGTCCAGGGCCCACTACAAAGGTACTAAATAGCAGCCTCGTCATGCAAGTTGTGTCTCTTCAGGGCATAGTGTGTTTCACTCCCTTTGTTTGTCAGTCTCGTTCCAGTCCAACTGCAGCTATCAGTGAGTGTGCTGATGTGAAAGAACTCTTTGTAAGTGGCTGCCTTGTGCTTAGGATTTCTTGCAAGTCTATGCTGGCACTTGGTGAGGCCAGAGTCAATAAAAAAAAAAATAAAATGGAAAGATGGGACGTTGCTTTTATTAAGGTTGATTGCAGCTGCTGTGTTAGCTCTTTAAGAACCTCTTGATGACCAACACCTTCTGAGAAAATGGCCTTTCTGTGCTTAATTGGCAAAAAGCAAGGGGATTTAAGTTACTGCTTTTAGGAGGGGTAATCCAAGGTCAGCACTCACCAAATGTCTGTCACACAACTGGTTTTGTGGGAGGGATTTTTTTGCACTAAGGCTCCATGTAGGGGCTGGGCACTTAGAGGGTGGGCTGGTAGCCTTTGGTAGTGTTTACCTCTTTTTATTGTTTTTTCCAAGAAAGATAGAATTGTAGATTTCTAGGATTTGAAGACTGTAAAAAAGCTCACTGTTCATCCAGTCAAACTCCCTATTTTCAGCTGAGGAAACAGGCCAAAAGAGATGAAGTGCCTGGCCTCAGGTCCCACAGCTGGTTCCATCTGAAGGGATAGGACCAGAACTCAGGGAAGGGCCGGGACCAAGGTATTTTTGAGCTGTGGCTGGGGTTGTGTGGAGGTGGGAGGGCAGATAATCAGGAGAGGTGAGAAGTCAGAGGAGGCTGAAACTGAGGATGGAAATGCCTTACAGCGTACATATAGCCTCAAACCCATGACCCTGTTCATCCTGTCAGCAGTCACTGGGTACCAGACAGGAAGTCCTGGAAGGAGGGACGGGCAGGAGGCAGAGAGTCAGAAAGAAGCCAGCGCCCACCTCGCTTCTGTTTATTCCGAAGTCTTTTCTGAGAGGAGAGAGATTTCTGTGCTGTTGAGACCTCTCTGTTTCCCTGAGGAAAGCAAGTGAGGTGACAATTGGCAGAGGTGAGATTAAGGGGACAATTAGGCCCTGTCAGCCAGGCAAGGCCGTGAATTGATCGTAGGCTGAGTAACAGCTGTAATCTACCCTTAGTGGGTATTTTTCTCAATGTCAATATCCAACACCCTTGTTACAGAGCTCCAACCCCCTGCTGTCCGTCAGCTGAAATGTGATCCTGCTCTTCCTTTTCTTCCAGTGTCTGAGCTGCAGGAGGAGGGAATGAACGCCATCAACCTGCCCCTCAGCCCGATTCCCTTCGAGCTGGACCCTGAGGACACGATGCTGGGTAACTGTGCTCTTGTCTCTGAATTGGCTTAAGCTTTCCCGTGCCAGCACCCCCACTGAATTCCTTTTCTTTTTAAAGAGGAGAATGAGGTTCGAACAATGGTGGATCCAAACTCACGCAGTGACCCCAAGCTTCAAGAACTGATGAAGGTAAGCAGAAATCAGGAGTGCCTTCTGGTGCCTCACAGACCCACCAGGTGTCCATATGCCACCTGCTCTGAGCAAGCACCCCATGAGCCCCTCAGAGGAGGTAAAAAGTCACGGCAGCCCCTGCCTCAGGCAGTGAGTGGTCTAGCAGGTAGCCATCGAAAACGTAACCGATTGGCCAGGCGTGGTGGCTCACGCCTGTAATCCTAACACTTTGGGAGGCCTAGGTAGGTGGATCACCTGAGGTCAGGAGTTCAAGACCAGCCTGGCCATCATGGTGAAACCCCATCTTTAAAAAAAAAAAAAGAAAAAGAAAACGTAACCAATTGTGTAAGCATGGAACTTGACAAATGCCCAGTGAGTGGTGCTGGTCACAGCACCAGACAGGTCAGCATAGGTAAGCTCACATTGGCCAGGACTCCAGAGTACACAAAATGCTTATTTTCTCAAGGACTCTCAAAAGCATGCAGTGGAGTAGAAAGTAGTCCCATTCCCATTTTCCAGATGACGAAACCAAGTCTCAGAAAAACCAAGTGGTTTATGATCGTAAACAAGGAGATGGAATTCAAGCAGAAATAAAGGAGATGAAGTGACATGCTGTGCATAACGTACCTGCACAGTGGCTGGTGTGTGCCTGTCCTTCTAAAACTGTTCATTTCTCCCCTGCATCTTGTTCCCTGTCCTATGTTCCTCCTCTTCAGCTTAACCAAGCTGCACTTAAGACAAAAGGCATTCAGGCCTGTTATCCCAGCACTCTGCGGAGGCTGAGGCAGGTGGATCACTGGAGCTCAGGAGTTCGAGACCAGCCTGGGCAACGTGGTGAAACACCATCTCTACTAAAAATACAAAAATTAGTCAAGTGTGGTGGCGCATGCCTGTAGTAGTCCCAGCTACTCGGGAGGCTGAGGTGGGAGGAGGGCTTGAACCTGGCAGAGGTTGCAGTGAGCCGTGATCCTGCCACTGCACTCCAGCCTGCTCCTGTCTCAAAGAAAAAAAAAAAAGCACTGGATGTCAGAGTGATTCATTCCCCATGCAAATCTGAATACGCACTTCCCCAGTGCAAGACCTGTCAGAGTTTCCCATCCACCACAGGTTGCAGTCCACTTCTGGAGGTGGTGTTTAGAGTCTGTGCTCTAGCTGCCTCTTCAACCTCAAATCAGCCGCTACCCAGCAACACAGGGATGCCAGACCTGCTCCTCCCAGCAGCCCATGCGTGCTCCCAGCACTCCTCACCGCCAAGCCTGGCTAATGCAGTCCACTCTGACTAGAATGCTTCTCCTGCCCTTCATCTGAAAGTCTCAGCATGGCTACTTGCTCTAGGAAGCTTGCTCCAAACTCTAGTGCCATGGCTCAGCCCCTCTGCGGCTGCTGTGGCCCTGTCCTTAGCTCTGTTGTAGTTTCTAAGTACTGTTACAGCATCTCATGCACTTCACTAAATGGTGAGCTTCTTGGGGTTAGAGACTCTCTTCTTTGTCCATCATTGTTGCTTGCCATTAGAGTAAGGAATAACAGGGGCTATCGATATTAAAGGGACATTGGTGCCACCAGCACTAGCAGGATATACATCTGAAAATTAAGAAGGCCAATAGGGCTCACACTTGTAGCTACCTGTGCACACACTGGGTCATGTGGCTAGTTCTGCTGCTTTTAAAATCTGAAGTTCAACGCTGGGCAGAGTGAAACGTACCCATAGTCCCAGCTTTACAGGAGGCTGAGGCAGGAAGATCACTTGAGCTCAGGAGTTTGAGTCCAGCCTAGGCAACATAGTGAGACCCCCATCTCTAAAATAAAATGAAACTTAAAATCTGAAGTTCATTTACCTTTTAATTGTTCAAGATAAGAAAGCTGGTCTATAAGAAAATACCCCATGACTCTTCTTATTCTTACACCTTCTCTCTCTCTGTAGGTATTAATTGACTGGATTAATGATGTGTTGGTTGGAGAAAGAATCATTGTGAAAGACCTGGCTGAAGATTTATATGATGGACAAGTCCTGCAGAAGCTTTTCGGTAGGAGAGCTGAGTGCTGCAGTGGATGTGGCTTTAATGGCAGGTGGTTGGATCACCTACTTGTAGCTAGAAGGAGTGAGTTACGCTCAGCTTACAGTGGCTTACCTAGACATGGACTACAAATGTGTGGAGTGTGGAATAGCTCAGTGAAGACTTTAGATATACTCTAAGGATCTATTTCACATGAATGAATTGCAGAAGGAGTCTCCATGACCAGATGGGCTTGCTCTTTCTAGCAGCCGAGGGTCATCAGCTAGATAAAAGGATCCCACTATATATTAATAGCTAGAAAGCATACCTCCCCCACTCCAGAAAAGCAAACATGTGTGGCCTCTGTAGGTATATTTACATGTGTGGGCATGAGGATGCATTTTTAGATCTCCGTCACCTTCAGATGCATGTGTTTGTGTGTGTATATTCCTCTGTGTGTGATCTGTGGACTTGTGGGCGTGTGTGTTCCTCCCTGGGTTGCTTTGCAGCTGTTCATATGAAAATGTAAGGACAAAGGGGAGAGAAAGGAGAATTCAGGGGTAATCTTAGTGATGAAAGGATAAATTTCATGTTGAATGGAGTTAGATGTCCCCCACTGCTCCTAATCTAACTCTGGCCCAGACCTTCCCCTCAGATTCTAGACTTCAATCCTTAGCTGCCCTCTGGGCCTCTCTACCTGAGTCTACCTTAGACTGAATTTATCCACTTTTCTAAAGCTCTTTGTTCCCCTCTGAGTTCATAGAATCCCCTACCTTTCTCCTTGCTACCCTTCCACTATGTATACAGGGATCGGCAAGACCTGTTTCTGCCTTTCCTGAATACATCCTCTGTCATTTTCACTTCTGTGAATTGCTCTTCTCTGAACTATTGAAAAAACATCCAAACACGTATTTGTGTCCCATCTCACCTCCTCCAACCAACACAGCTAGCAGAGGAAACTTTTAAAATCACAAGTCCAGTCTTTTTTACTAATACTTACTTATGACTCTCAGTGGCTCTCTCCTGCCAGCCGTAGTCCAAATCCCTTGGCACAACATTCAAAGCCTTTCATCATCCAGTGACCCCCAGCTGTCTTCTCAGCCTCACCTCCAGCCACTCCCACACATGTGGCTCATCCGTGTGGTAATATGTGTAAAGTGCTTAGGATAGTGCCTGACACATAGCAGATGCTCAGTAAATGTCTGTCATCATTGTTGGTTTTACTATTTTTATGTCTACTATTGCTGCATTATTACATATGCCACGCATGTTAACATGTCTATACTTCTGATCATGCTAGTCCTTCTGCCTCTAAGACCTTCCTTCCTCCTTTACCCACCAGGGCAAACCACTATTGCTCATCCTTCTGATCTCTAGAATTAATCAAATGTGCCTCCCTATTACACCCTTTACAATACTTTCACTTTTCTTTTTTTCTGAGATAGGTTCTTGCTCTGTCGCCCAGGCTGGAGTACAGTGGCATGATCTTGGCTCATTGCAGCCTCAACCTCCAGGGTTCAAGAGATCTTCCTGCCTCAGCCTCCTGAGTAGCTGGGACTACAAGGCATGCACCATCACGCCAAGCTAATTTTTGTATTTTTTGTGGAGGTAAGGTTTTGCCATGTTGCCCAGGCTGGTCTCAAACTCCTGCTCTCAAGCAACCCGCCTCAGCCTCCCAAAGTGCTGGGATTACAGTAGCGAGCCACCACACCTGGCCCTATAGTCACATTTGGGAAAGATAGTCATATACTCTTATTTGTGTGTTCCCCCAACATATATGTATCTCTCTCTGTGAGGGAATATATATACACATGCACATATATGCATGTGAATGTGTATATACAAATATGTACATATATATATCTATATACATACATGTGTTTAAGTATATATACATGCCTTATTATACGAATTGCCATGTTGTCTGTAGCTGTTTTGGTAAATGTGTATGGGCTTCCCAAGAGCAAGAGCCATGTCCTATGTATTTATCCAGGCTTTTCCAGCACCAACAGGTTGCCTAGCACATGTTGCCTAGCACATGTTGCCTAGCACCTAATCAATGCATATTGAGGCCGGGCGCAGTGGCTCACACCTGTAATTCCAGCACTTTGGGAGGCTGAGACGGACAGATCACCTGAAGTCAGGTGTTTGAGACCAGCCTGGCCAGCATGGTGAAACCCCATCTTTACTAAAAATATAAAAATTAGCCAGGTGTGGTGGCACGCAGGTGCCTGTAGTCCCAGCTACTCAGGAGGCTGAGGCAGGAGAATCGCTTGAGGAGGCAGAGGTTGCAGTGAGCCAAGATCATGCCATTGCACTCTAGCATGGGGGATAGAGTGAGACTCCGTCTCAAAAAATAAAAAGTGTACTGATGAATGAATGAATGAATAACTAATGTAATTTCTAGGAAGCTAAACTGATTGGATTCTCAGACATCAGTATTCGTGAGTGTTAATATTTAAAGGCTTGTAAACTCCAACTGTTGCAGAGAGGAAATGAAAAAGCTTCAGCACATGAAGACATAGCTAAGCCGGGAGCCTCAAAATGCATCTCTCCCAGTGACTACAGCTTTTAACTGCTCCAGCAAACACCTAGTCAGCATCTGAAACTGCCAAAATCTTCTATGCTAGGCTGTCAAATCAAGGGTAGAACATGGCCACAGAGTAATGGAACATGGTCATGGAGTAATCTTGCCTCCAGGAACGATTACGAAACCGTCCAGCGTCACATCTGTGCAATCCAAGTCAGGCATTGCGTACACGCAGATTAGATCATTTCAGATCTCACCCTTCATGCTGAAAAGGTGATTCACTATGGAGGTGATGCTGATTTTGTAAACTTAAGTTTAAACCCTAATCTCAAAGGTCTAAGGCAGGGAATACACATTCAATGCCTATAGGTAGAATACTCAGGTGGAAAGAGCCAGTTTGCAGTTTATATATATATATATATATATATATATATATATATATATATATATATGTATATGTGTATATATATATGTGTGTGTGTGTGTGTGTGTGTATATATATACGTATATATATATACGTATATATATATATATATGCATCAGGAGCTCCTGGGAGGGATCAGTCTGGAAGCAGAGATTTTTGGGGGAATGTTTTGGTTTGTTTTTTGTTTAACCACCCTGTGAGTCTAAAGGAGGCAGAGTTTTGAGTAAGCACTCCAACCTTAAGTTCCCCTGTGGCTGTTTTTCTTATCACTGGTCATGTTAACCTCGTTCACATTGTCAAGGTGGTATCTGCCAGATTTCTCCATTATAAAGTTACTGGTTTTCTCTTTTTAATTAATTTATGCGAGGAGAGATGCTTTGAGACCATGTAAATATCCTGTTTCTCTTTAAACTTCTCCCTCTAGTTTTAGCATCCATGGTGGAATGTGTCTGCCGCAATTTTCCTTCTGCATTTATTAACTGGAATTATTCTAAAAGGAAGAGTCATCATTTCTATGTATATCACTATGGACATAGTATTTTATACTTTGGGTTTAATCCAGTACTACTTTATCGTTCACTTTTTTGGCTCATCTGCTTATAACTCTGGCCATGGGGAGATTTTTCAGGTTGGCTCTGGGACACTTTCAACAAGCTGCCCATATTTTTTTTTCTGAGCATTTCCTTTGTTTTTCACGTCATAAGATACTCCAAGACCATCTTATATTTTTCTTACTCCAGTCTGAGAATCAATCACTTCTCCAAGGAGCCCTGATTTATTTTATGGGAGAATGGAATTTAGATATAAAAATTTGGGCATAATGGTGAATGTTTTTAACTTGTTGTCTGTAGCATAAGCAAACAACTAAACATTTGTACCTAGGTACAGTGTCCTTACATGGTAGTACTAACCAGGCATGACTGTTCCCAGAAATCCAACTTCGAATCGTACTGGGCTTGAGCTTCCTTAATACTGAGTTAGTTGGGCAGCGAGTTGGAAGGGCCTGAGTTTGAGATTAGTAAAGTAACTATGAAACACTAGCACTTAGAAGATGATGGAAATGGCATAGGGGCCTCTGGTAGCCCAAGAGCACACACATCTGACATCAAGAAAAGGATATGGGGACGGGCTCAGTGGCTCACGCCTATAATCCCAGCACTTTGGGAGGCTGAGGGGGGTGGATCACCTGAGGTCAGGAGTTTGAGACCAGCCTGGCCAACATCTCTACTCAATTCAAAAAATTAGCTGGGTATGGTGGTGCATTCCTGTAGTCCTAGCTACTTGAGAGGCTGAGGCAGGAGAATCACTTGAACCCAGGAGGTGGAGGTTGCGGTGAGCTTAGATCATGCACTTGCACTCCAGCCTGGGCAACAAGAGCAAAACTCTGTCTAAGAAAAAAAGAAAAAGAAAAGGATATGGAATCCAGGAAGCTATGTTGGCTTCAATGTGGAGCAAAGACTCAACAACCTAGAGGCAGAAGTGTGGGAGAAGGTGAGGGAGTATGTGAGTCTTCTCACACCGCTCATAAAGATACACCCGAGACTGGGTAATTTATACAGGAAAGAGGTTTAATTGACTCACAGTTCCACATGGCTGGTGAGGCCTCACAATCATGGCTGAAGGTGAATGAGGAACAAAGTCATGGCAGGCAAAAAAGCTTGTGCAGAGGAACACTCATTTATAAAACCATCAGATCTCGTGAGACTTATTCACTACCCCATGATTCAGTTATCTCCTCCTGGCCCCACCCTTGACACATGGGGATTATTACAATTCAGGGTGAGATTTGAGTGGGGATACAGCAAAACCATATCAGCAGGGACCTCTTGGCAGATGGTGGTGTGTGTTTTGTTGTTGTGAGATACTGAACAGGTGGGCATCCATGAGATGCCATGTGACCTTGGCTGACGAGAACTGGCTGGGTGTTCTCTGATCATGAACTCATTGGGGAGCAATAGCATGCCTGGCTCACCTCTGTGTGGGCCACATGCCCCTTGCTCACAGCAGTGTCTTCCTTGCTTGCAGAAAAATCACCCTTCTCAGAGATCCCAGGCATTTCTGGTAGATTCTCTCAGAACAGCTTCTCCCCAGTCCTCCTTTCTCAGCCGCCTAAACCAGCTGCCCCATTGCTGCCTGTATTCCCTGGGTTTTTTTTCCACTTGCCCTGGCAGCAGATCTTAGTTTAGGTTTTCCCAAAAGCAGATGTGGAGACAAGGATGTAGGTGGAGGAAGCATATATGAGAGGTAACCTTAAAATGTATGAATAACTGAGGAGGGCATGTAAGAAGGGAAGAGAGAAGTGCCAAACAAGAGTGTGTTAATAAGAACAGCGGCTCTGTTTGAACCAGGGCTCATAGCTGGGCCTTCTGAGAAACCACGTTAACAGCACATCTCAGAATCACCCTTCCCAGTTCAAGGTGGCAAGGGTATTTATCCTATGGCTCCCTTCCCACTGTGGTTGAGGGTAGCCTGTGCAGGAAATAAAAACTTACAGGTTGTGCTCTTGTGGTGATGGACAAGGAGAGAGCCTCAGGGCCACAGATGGCCATCAGTGTGCTAGGAGCTGTCTACAGCTGCAGATGAATGCAGGTGGGCCAGAGAGCTCGGGGAAGGGCCATCACCATCATTCAGAGAGACCACAGGTACAACAACCCTGCCATGGGGACACTGGCCATTGATCTGCCCTGTTGATGTTGCTGCCAAGAAAATATTGGCCGCCGGCAACTCTGGCCTGCATCTTCATGACGTACACTCCGTCCTCTCATGGGAGCATCAGCCTTTTCCAAACCTCAGAGCAAAGGTTTCCCAACCCCTGAACAAGGAGGAAGTTCCTTCCTACCCCAGCCAAAGAGTCACCTCATATTTTGTCCAGGATTTCCCGCTTCCAGGGTGATTGATAGAGGAAACATCCTTAGGACTCCCAAAATATACTGTTACTCCATGGCATCAATAAGAAAGTCACAGAATCGTCCAAAGTTGGGACACATTTCCCAATGCCTCAGTTATGCATGTATATCCATGGTAACCTGGTTATATGTACATTCACAACACCTAGGCATTAGGCATGACTGAGTGAGAGATGGGATCAGCAATTCCAGGAAGATGCCTACACGACATAATTCATTTCATTTGAACATGGCCTACTGACTGTTTCTTATTGAGGTCTCCTATCTTGGGATGTCTGTGTGAATTTCCTTAAGGTATGTTTTATTTGACCGATCCTTACCTTTGAACATGTACATGTGCTGGGAACAGAAAAGGGCTGTTCTCAGGGATGAGAGTCATAAGGTTACAGGGCTCTTCCTTCTAGATATGCAAAACATATGACTGAAACAGGATATCATTCTTCAGGCTCGAGACCACGTTGTACCCTGTGGCAATAAAGTTCCATAAGAGGGTGGTTTTGTTTTTTTGTGTGTGTAGTTTTCTTTTTCCCTGATAGACCCTAAAGGGTGCATTTTACACTGATCTTAATCTAACCAGATAATATCCACTAAGCAAAAGCTATTTGGTTTGCTATATGCTAAGTGCTGAGTTTAGGGATATAAAAGTAAATGTGTCATATTGCTGTCTTCTGGAAACTCACAGCCTGAGGTCTGTGAGAAATCAAGTAGGAGTTTGGGAAAGGTTACAGGCAACAGCGGGTATTTTGGTGTTTGTTTTTTGTTGGCTTTTTTTTTTTTTTTTTGAGACAGGGCCTCACTCTATCACCCAGGCTGGAGTGCAGTGGCACAGTCATGGCTCACTGCAGCCTTGACCTCCCTTGACTCAGGAGATTTCCCATCTTAGCCTCCTAGGTAGATGTGATCACAGGTGTGTGACACCACACTCAACTAATTTTTGTATGTTTTATAGAGATGGGATTTCACCATGTTGCCCAAGCTGGTCTCAAACTACTGGGCTGTAATGATTCACCCACCTTGGCCTCCCAAAGTGCTGGGATTAAAGGCATGAGCCACCTCACCTAGCCAGAGGGGGCATTTTGAATAAGGAAATCATATGAGGAGGAAAAAGTACACTTTAGCCAGGATACCTTGGCCACACAAATTAGTGGGGCGTGGTGGCATGCGCCTGTAATCCCGGCTACTCAGGAGGCTGAGGCGGGAGGACCACTTGAGCCCAGGAGGCAGAGGATGCAGTGAGCAGAGATAGCACTACTGTACTCTCCAGCCTGGGTAACAAAGTGAGACCCTGTCTCAAAAAAATAAACAAAAGCGTTCCTAGGAAGCTTCTGTTAATTTTCGTGCTAATAGACGGAAAATGCTATAGAGGCCAGGAACCAGTGGGTAGGTAGGTGACCATCAGGGTTGGGTGAGAGGGATATGAAGCTAACAAAATGAGACGCAGCTCCCAGGTCGTGGTTTAAAACTTTTCCAACAGGAGAAACTAGGACTTCTTGGAGAAATGGCTAATTTTAGACCTAGGGCAGAGACTGTAGATGAGCCTAGAGTATCTTGAGGTGCCAAAAAGAAGTGCTAAGAACAAATATGTATATGGGGCCATACACTGAAAATGTCCAAAACCAACCAGAGGGAGCTCCCAGTGGCCAAAGCTGGAATGATTTGAGTGAAAAAAATTAATAGCAGTATTGGATTATAACCCAAAGTGTAATATAAATATCCTTAAATTGATACTGATATAAATAAATAACCAAACAAATAAATAAATGGGAAGAAAAAGACAGCTCTTCCTTATAGAAAGAATTTCAAATACTTTACCTAGATACAACCCCTTCAAAAAGGTGGCAATTAACTCCCCACTCTTTGAATGGCTGAATTTAGTGACAGGCTTCCTATGATTAGGGTGTGGAAGTGGGGATGGGGTAGGGGGAGGGTATAATGAAGGGGCACTTCACTTCTGTGGTCTTGCTCCCCAGCCTGCCCATGAGAAAAACAGGAAAAATAAGGCAGTCCTGACCAGCGCTTCTCAAAACTGTCAAGGTCATGGTAAAAGCAGGGAAGTGAAAAACCATCACAGAACAGAGGAGGCTAAGGAGAGATGAAGAAAAGAAGTGGTATCCTAGACAGTTTCCTGAAACAGGGAAAGGGCATTAGAAAAAAACCAGTGAATCCAGGTAAGATATGGAGTTTAGTTAAAAATCTTTTTCTGTAAGGCCCCATTCAAAATGCCCCCTCTGGCTGGGTGAGGTGGCTCACGCCTTTAATCCCAGCACTTTGGGAGGCCAAAGTCATGTACTAATGTCATACATGAATAGCTGTGACACATATACTATAGTAATGTGGGATGTTAACAATAGGGGAAACTGAGTTCAGAGTGCATAGGACTGTTTATACTGTTTGTAACTTTTCTATAAATCTAAAAACCATGCTAAAATTAAAAGTCTCTTTAAAATAAAGAAAGAGGCTGGGTGCGGTGGCTCATACCTGTAATCTCAGCAATTTAGGAGGCTGAGGCGGGTAGATCACTTGAAGCCAGGAATTCAAGACCAGCCTGGCCAACATGGTGAAACCTCATTTCTACTAAAAATACAAAAATTAGTGGGGGCATAGTGGCACATGCCTGTAATCCCAGCTACTCAGGAGGCTGACGCCAGAGGATCACTTGAGCCCAGGAGGCAGAGGTTGCTGTGAGCTGACATCGTGCCACTGCACTCCGGCCTGGATGACAAAGTGAGACCCTGTCTCAAAAAAATAAAGAAAGAAAGAAGATGAAGCTCACATTAGAGGTCCGTGAACTAAGAGTTTTAGACGGTATTGTTTGGGTAGTGGCAACTGGTGGTGGCTTATGAGCAAAACAACACGATCAGAAATGGGGCTTTAGGAAATAACATAGGAGCAGTATGGGGTCTGCTCAGAAACAGTGGAAGGAACTCCAGCAGAGATCTCATGAGATAAGGAGAGTGTCAAACTAGAGTTTGGATGGCAGCTTGGATGGGAAAAAGCTTGGAGGACCTAGAGATGTAGGGAATGAGTAGCTGTAGCCAGAGTAAACCAGGCTGATTCTATGTGGGGGATGTTGAATGGGGGTGACTCCATGAACCCCAAGAGGAGCTTCATCTTGAAGAGTTTGATCTTGTTGACTTTGAGGGTCACTTTTCTATGCCCCAAAATGCTGGGCTGAAGTGGCAGCTCTGCTAAAATTGAAGCAAGAATGAAGAAACAGGAGATCTGAGTTCCAATCTTGGTTCTACCACTAAAACATACCTCTGCCACTCAGATCACTCTTCTGTAAAGTCAAGAAGGTGATTTAAAAACCTCTATGACTGAGCTATCCAATTCATTGACCAATAGTCATGTGCAGCTGTTAAAAGCAATTAAAATGGAACATTTATTTTCTCAGTTACACCAGCTACATATCAGGTGCTCAGTAGCCAAATGTAGCTAGTAGCTGCCACATTGGATAATTTAAAAATGAACATTGCTATCACAGCAGAAAGTTGTGTTGAATAGCACTACTTGAAGATCTTCCTGCTATAATAGTCTGATTTTAGGATTCTTGATATATGCTGCTATTCTTAAACTGAAAGAGGCATTTTCTCATCTTTGAAAAACTCAAAAGTTAGATGAAAGTTTTTTATTATTATTCTTTATAATAGAGAAGCTCTCTAAAATGTCTTACTGCATAGAAACAAAGCATGGTAGAGAACTACCGTGTGTTTGTGTGTGTGTCAAGGGACATATATAATGTTTGTATGCATAGAATATTTCTGATGATAGTCATAATAAACTGTCTCTATGGTATGGGACTAGGGAACTTGGGACTGCCATGGAGAGGAGACAGTTTTCACAGCCTGAATTTTCTCTGTTTATATATTATCAGTCTCATTGAAAGTGGTTGAGTGCATATGTAAATTTCAGGAGCAAAACCGAATTAACCCATCAGTAGATATCAAATAACCTTTGATATATTTCAACAGCCATTTCAAGTAAAATAGAAAGAGGACTTAAATATGATAAAGACCATTAAATAAAACCTAACAGTGAACATATTAAACAGTGAAATATCAAAGATATGATATTAGGGACAAATGAGAAATAATGGCTATTACAACTATTATAAGTGTTGTAGAGGTCCTAGTTAATATAGTAAGAAAATAGATATTCATTTAATATAGTAAGAGTTAATATAGTAAGGAAATAGATCAGCATTACGGCTGACTAGATGTTTTTAAGTGTGGTATTGGTATAGCACACTTAAAAAATCTGGTTAAGCCTTTAAGAACATATTTTTGTATGGGATGGCTAAACTGGTGGGAAAAGGAAGGAAATTCTTCTGATTCCAAAAACAAGAAGGAAGTATAAATCTAGTGGGATAAGTGCTCATTCCTAATGGCCTATAGCCTGAAGTTTAAAGGGTCACATGTACAGGGTCAAGAGACAAATCCTGGGTAGAGTCTGAACAAGAAAGAGAGTTGGATCCGTGCCCCCTGAACAGAGCCATGGTCTTGGAAGGGCAACCCTTTCAATGAGTAAACTACAAAATCTTGTCCCACAGAAAGATGCAATAAGGATAAATCATCATCGTAGCCTTGGATGTGAATAGAACAACTAAAAAGAAGTCTGCTTCAGATAATTCCAAATCAAAAGTCTGTACTCACACAGATTTAAGGAGAGGATTCACACTACTTATGTGATTTTAAAAACTCTAAATTGAAATTTCAGTTATAAGTTGTCCCAGGTTACTAGCTCCCCAAGGCAGAAGCAAACATATGTCCTTCTTTTAAAGAGGAATGAACTCTAAACCCAGACCACAAATAACTCCCAGAGTTAAAATTCCAAGGAATATGACCTAAAAATGAGAAATCACCAAAGACATGAGTATAAGCCATCATGAGCACTGTCAACAGAAACAATCTGTAGATTCTTCATCCCACAAACACTATAAATATTAGAAACTGTTCAGCTATAGGCTGGGCATGGTGGCTCATTCCTGTAAGCCCAGCACTTTGGGAAGCCAAAGTGGGAGGATTGCTTGAGCCCAGGAGTTCGAGACTAGCATGGGCAACATGGCAAGACCCCGTCTCTATTATAAAAAAAAAGAAAGAAAGAAAAAAGTATTTAGTTATAGAATATAAAATGTATATGTTTAATATGCCAAAATAAATGTTTTAAAAGACTTGAAAAATGACAAAACAAGAAACTATTAAAACTGGATAGTTAGATATGAAAAACAACCAAATAGAGCTTCTAGAAATGAGAAAGCATGAATAATAATAAAACTGGAAACCTCAATGTATTACATACAGCTAAAGAAGGAATTCATGAACCAGAAGAAAGCACTGAAGAAATTACCTTGAATCCAGTATAGAGAGACAACAGGATAGAAAACGAGAAAGAGAATTTGAAAACATAGAGGTTACTCTAAGTAGATCCAACATACATGACTAGTTGGAATTCTAGATGAAGAAGAAAAAAATGGAGCATAGTAAATATTTAAAGAAAACATAATGAATGAGAATTTTCTAGAGTTGATGAAAGACATGAATCCTCAGATTCAGGGAGCTCAGTGAATCAATCCCAAGTAGGGTAAGTAGTGACAAATCTACACCTACACACTTTACAGTGAAGCCTAAGAACAGTAAAGACAAATGACTAAAAGCATAGAGGAAAAAATAGATTATTTATAAAGGAACAACAGACTGAAAGCTGTCTTTCACAAGGAACAAAAAAAGCCAAACAATTAATATTGAAAATATCAAAACACCTATCTTTAAAGTGCTAACAAAAATGATCAACTTATAAGTTCATACACAGCCAAAAAAGTGTGCTTTAAAAGTGAGGAGAGGCCAGGCTTGGTGACTCACACCTGTAATCCCAGCACTTTGGGAGGCTGAGGTAAGTGGATTGCCTACACTCTGGAGTTTGAGACCATCCTGATCAACATAGTGAAACCCCGTTTCTACTAAAAATACAAAAATTAGCCAGGCGATAGTGGAACGTGCCTATAATCCCAGCTAGATGGGAGGCTGAGGCAGGAGAATCACTTGAACTCAGGAGGTGGAGGTTGCAGTGAGCCAAGATCGTGCATCCCAGCCTGAGTGATAGAGTGAGACTCTGTCTCCCAAAAAAAAAAAAAAAGTGAGGAGAAAATAAAGGCATTTTCAATGAACACAAACTGAGAGGGTTTACTACCAACAGACCCCTCTAAAGGGATTTCTAAAGAATGTACAATAGGAAGGAAAATGAACCCCCCAAAAATATCTAAAATGCAATAAATAATGAACAAAAATTATCATAGTGGGTAGATCAAAGCCATATCTAAATGAATATAAAATAATCACAATAATGTCTAATTTATTAATTAAAATAAGATAGAATCAGAATCCCATACAACTATAGCACATAAATCAGGAATTACGTGATTGGAGTCAAAGTGTGCCGAGGTCTTTATATTGTTTAGTATATGGGCAAAGATACTAATTAGCTTAAGATTTTATTAAGTTAAATATGAATGATAAATTTTCTATCATAAATACTGAAATAATAGAGTATATAACCTCCTTATTAATAATGGGGAGAAAATGGAATGAGAAGGAATAAAAACATTAATCCAAAAAAAGGCAAGGATGGAAGGGGGAGAATCAGAAAACCTACAAAAAAGAAAGTTCAGAATAAGCTGGTAGAAGTGAATCCAAGTATACTGGTAAAAATCAGTATCACACTAAATAACAAAACAAAATATTGCCAACTACTATATACAAGAGACAGTTTTGTTTTGTTTTGAGACAGGGGCTTGCTCTGTTGCCCAGGCTGGAGTGCAATGGCATGATCACAGCTGATTATAGCCTCTACCTCCTGGGCTCAAAAGCAATCCTCCCTTCTCAGCCCTCCAAGTAGCTGGGACTATGGGCGTGCACCACGATCCCCAGCTAAGTTTCTTCTTATATTTTGTATAGACAGGGTCTGAATATGTTGCCTGGCTGGTCTCCAACTTCTGGCCTCAAGCAGTCTTCCTGCCTCAGCTTCCCAAAGTGCTGGGATTACAGGCATGGAGCAACTGTGCCCAGCCGAGATACTTTTAATAAATGAGAGACACACAAAGGTTGAAAGAAAAAGGGTGGAAATAATTATGTATGCTAGACTAATTTTTTAAAAGCTAGGGTAACTATTTTACCTCATACAAAATAGACTTTAAGGCAAAAAGCATTACTACAGAGAGTCATTACATATTAATAAGAAATTAAAGTCACTACGAAAATATAGAAATTTTAAACTTATATGCACTTTTGTATATTAAATATTTAAAAATCAACAAACAATGACAATCATTACTGCAAGAACTTGACAGACCTATCACAGTGGTAGCTTTTAACATACTTCTCTTAACATATTAAGAAAAAAGTTCATAGAGAATATTTGAATAATACAGTTAATCAGCTCTAATTAATATTCATGTAGCATATGATACCCCGCAAACTGTATTCCTTTCAACTGCTCGTGGAATACTTACAAAATTTGACTATATCTATAAAGCAAATCTCAACAAATTAGTATACAGATGAAATTCTCTGACTACGATGCAAGTTTCCCTCCTAATAAATATACTTGGAGACAAAAGTATTTTTTAAACAACTCAGGAATTGCTCATAATGAAAAGAGTATTTTACGTATTTTAGTTCTTGAAGGGTGGTTACATTAATATAGTGTGCTATATATGACAATTGTGTTTTTTAGAACATTTCAGTTCTCCTGCCGTTCAGGGTAGTTGGGTTTATTCTGCCTTGTCTTTATGCTTCAGAACTTTTTGAATACTGTTTCATTGTTTTCTAAATAAAATCTATCCAAAAGCAAATTCGGATAGTATCTTCAAAAGCAACTGAAAGATTCACAAAATAATCCACCTGAGAAAATTTTCTAAATCACATCCTATCAATTTCAAAATCATGCCTAATACTTATGAAGAGTTAAACTAGTTATGAACAATTTGTGTAACTATGGAAACATGAGAGAAACAGTTTCCTGGAAGAATAAAACTTCAGCAATGGAGAATTTTATGGAATTAACTGAAAGTAGCCCATGAAAGAACATTATCTTTAAACCCTTAGTAATGTTGAATAAATTACTATTGAGCTATAGAAATATTTGAGTGGACCTCTTATATTTTAATAGTTGAATACCTTAAAAATAAAGGAGGGGGTAGGAATAGCAGAAAAAGTTCTCAAATTAATCTTTTATTTAAAATGTTAGAAAATTAAAATATGTGACATAAGCCTGCAAAATAGAGATAACACTGTTTTATTGCATACTCAGAGAATGCTGAAGACTCAAACAGCAATCAGACTGATAAAGGGATTTGATAAGATGACAATATATTAGGACAAAATCTGTAAGGCAATAGCTTTCATGTTTACCAGCGGTAATCAGTTAGTAATACATACGCACACACACAAGATGTTTATTGTGACTTTATTACAAATAGGGAAAATGTGGGTTATAACCTGGCTGTATGTCAAGGGGAATGATTGCATAAGTTATAAGTCATATAAAAAAAAAAGTCATATAATGCATTATGCAGTTTTGAAAAATAATGAGTTATATTCATATGTATTGACCTAGAAAGACTTATGATATATATGAGTGGGAAAAAGCCAATAGCAAAAATATGTATATACTATAATCTCATTTTTGCTAAAAGAGAAAGAGAAAGCCAGGTATGGTGGCTTATGCCTGTAATCACAGCACTTTGGGAGGCTGAGGCGGGTGGATCACTTGAGGCCAGGAGTTCGAGACCAGGCTGACCAACGTGGTGAAACCCTGTCTCTACTAAAAATATAAAAATTAGCTGGGCGTGGTGGTGCATGCCTGTAATCCCAGCTACTCAAGAGGCTGAGACAGGAGAATCACTTGAACCCTGGGGGCGGAGGTTGCAGTGAGCCAAGACTGTGCCACTGCACTCCAGCTTGGGTGACAGAACGAGACTCCACCTCAAAAAAAAAAAAAAAAAAAAAGAGAAAGAATATTGTGCGTGTGTGTGTTTTAATAAGGATTACTTCAAGATATATTTTTATGCAAATCCACTTAATACCAATATCAATGCCTAAAATAAAATATCCAACAGCAAAAATTAAAAGCAAGAATATAAATCCAAAGCATAATGGAAAGAAGTAAAGCAGAATTACATTTTATAAAACATTTGCAATGCAAAACAAAGCCACAAAAATGCTTCTCCTAAATAAGAAATACCAGATGCTAAAAAAAAAAAAAAAAAAAAAAAAAAAAAACCAAAGGGAAAAAAATTAATTTTTGGAATAATGCCCGAAAATTTTTTTATCATAGAAAAGTTAAATATATTTGTAGAAAAAGAAAAAAAAATGACTCAT